>RCUC01120073.1:0-34848 GCA_003697995.1 Taxidea taxus jeffersonii
AAAAAAAAAAAAAAATGATTTCACACATCTCAGATCAGACTTGCAAAACAATTCATTGCAGTTAATTGATGTCAGTAAACCTATCCTGAACACCCACTCTCACATGCATTGTTGGGCAATGTGCTCTTGAAGGTAGAGAACCCCTGCCCTCGGACAACTTATAGTTCATTGGAGAACAAGACAAGTAAGGGGCACAGATAAATAGAAAGTAAGGCAGAATTTAAGAAAAAAAAAAAGCCTGAGAAAAAGATAGAAAATAATTATAAGGTTCAGAGACAGGACAGCTCGAGATCATCTAATTAGATAGATTCACAGCACTGAAAAGATCCCATGTAGAGCTGGTAGAACTTAATCCAACAAAGATGGGGTGGCCTGGACATTCTTGGCAGAGGGAACAGGGTTATCAAAGACTCTAATGCACATGGTATTTGGGAACCAACAAGTGGTCCTATTTGCTTGGTCCTATTTGTTTCTGCTACCCGAGATATAGTTTGATATTTTAACAGATACATGCAGTGATATAACTATTAGGAAATCAAGAATATTTCCATCACTTCCAAATTCTCACTAATGGCCATTTACAGTCATTCACACCCAACCTCTGGCCCCAGGTAACATGGATTGCCTTCCTATCACTATAGATTGGTTTTGTCCATTCTAAAATATTATAAAATATAATCATATAGCTTGTACTCATTACATCTGGCTTCATAATAATGCTTTGAGGTCAGCCATGCTGTTGGGTATGTAAATAGTTTTTTTTTCCCTCCTGAGAAATAGTTCACTATATGGATATAATACAATTTGTTTATCCATTTTCCTAGTGAGGAACATTTGGGTTACTTGAGGCACTTGACTATTGTGAATAAATCTGCTAAGAACACATAATACAAATCTTTGGGAGGATATATTTTTCATTTCTCTTGGATAAATATCTAGAAATGGAATGGCTGAGTTTTAGGGAAAAGATATATTTAATTCCATGAGAGATGGCCAAGCTGTTTCCCCGAATGATTATACCATTATATTCCCACCAGCAATGTGTGAGGTATTCCACTTCCTAACCAGACAGCACTGGGTATGTAGATCTCTTTAATCTTTGCTATTCAAGTGGGTACATAAATATACCCCCCTGTGATCTTCATTTGCCTTTTCCTTATGTCTAATGATGTTGAACATTGTTGCATGTATTATTGGCCATTCCTACATTTTCTTTCATGAAATAACTCTTCAAATCATGTGCCTATTGAGTTGTTTGTCTTCTTGTATTCTTCAAAAAGGAAATCTTTCTATCTTCCTGGTTTGTCCTGTGTGATATGATCCACTATGCCTTGGATGACCTTCCTTTCTTTCTCTATTTAATATATCTTCTAAGGTCTGACTCATAGGTCCCTTTCCCTGTGCAGCTTCTTTCCCAACCTCTCTTTCCTTGAGCTCTTGAAAGACCTCATTCCCATATTCCACTCCAGTGACATGGATCATCTCATATCACAATTCAGAGTTACAGAACTCTATCTATTCCCAGACTGGAGCTCCTTGGAGTTTCAAGGCAAGTGTTTTTCTTCTTTGAATCTGCCACATTTAGTACTTGGGCTCACTCAGATGTTAGTTCGGATACATAAGAGAAGGAATTGCAGCTTATTCAGGCTGTAGTTGTGGATGGGTAAAGGTAGATTCAGAACACTGCGGGAGTCACTATTCATTCATTCATTTAACAAACATTTTTTGAACTCTTGCTATGTGCCAGGCACCTGAGATGCTAGGATACAGAGATGACCAAGCTATACAAAATCTCCACCCCAATGGAATTTAGCCTACATCAAAGGAGACTGATCCATTCATCAAAACTTAAAACGTAGGGGGCGCCTGGGTGGCTCAGTGGGTTAAAGCCTCTGCCTTCGGCTCAGGTCATGATCTCAGGGTCCTGGGATCGAGCCCCGCATTGGGCTCTCTGCTCAGCAGGGAGCCTGCTTCCCTTCCTCTCTCTCTGTGAGTCTCTCTGCCTACTTGTGATCTCTGTCTGTCAAATAAATAAATAAAATCTTTAAAAAAAAAAAAAAAACTTAAAACGTAGTGTGGCAAGTGTTATGTTAAGGGAAATCGGGATGCTAAGGAAGCTTAAAGAAGAATCCCTCACCCAGGTTTTGAAATCAGAGGAGAGTTTCTGGAGAAGTGGTATCTAAGCTGAGATGTGAAGAATACATCAGAGGAACCACAGTTGAGAAACAGAGGAACAGAAGCTCATGCAAAGGCCCAGAGATAAGGAAGAACAAATCTTATTCGGAGAACTACACTAAATGGACAGAGATTGAGAAGTAGCTATTGGATATAGGGAATGATTGCCGAGGAAAATTCCATTAAGTGATCAATAAATACAGGAGAAAGACTTTTTACAATTTTTATTTTTGTTGTGTGAGAGAGTCTGTTTCCTCTCAAAATCCCACCTCTAACATTTACTGGCTGTGTGATCCGAAGGTAGTGGAACCTCCCTGTTCTGTTTCCTCATCCTTATAATGGGAATAATAACTTCATAATGTTGGTGTGAAACAGAGCTAATGCAGGTAAAACGCCATGTCAGGGATGAACTCAGGGATGCTCACCAAATGTTTTACTCCCGCTGGGCACAGGTACTCTACCTTTTGGGGCAACCTTTTATCTAGGTGGGCCATCTAGCTAGTGACCCACAACAGAAGATGAGTCCAAGCTTATGTCAGTTCCTCGATTAAGGCAGTTAGGAGCAGGTGTACCTTTCTCCTCATCTCCATTTCCTTGTAACATAACTTTGGAGTTCCCGTGTTGAAAATTCACTGGGAAGAAGCCTGGGTCTCTGAACTACTATGTGAACCAGAACCCCTCTATATTACCACACATCTACCTTCTATTAACCTGACTGGGATGTGACATGTGGTGGCCAAAAAAAAAAAAACAGAGAGAGAGAGAGAAAAGAAGAAAAAGAAAAAAGTAAAAAAAAAAAAAAATCATACTGTGTTATAATACTAAGGACTTGGGGTTTATTATAGTAGTTCCTCTATCTAGATTTGTTCAAACATTTAACCCAATGTGTAGCACAGAGTACTGAATAAATGTTAACTGAAAATGTTAGAATTGTTATTGGTGGCTTTATTATTATTAATATATGAGACAATATGGCACGACAGTTTAAGCTCAAGCTCTGGAATCAGACAAAATTGGGTCTGACTCCTGATGCCACAGGTACCAACTTTGTTTCCCAGTTACTAAGCTTCCTATGCCTTACTTCACTCATCGATAAAATGCAGGGATAATGGCACCTGCCTCAAAAGGTCACCATGAGAAATGAATAAAATAAAGCACATAAGTCCTCTGGCATGCATGCACCTTACAAGCACTCAATAAGTAGAAGCTACTAATAGCATTATCTCACAAGTACAATCTGATATTGGGAAGGTTTGAAAATTTGCTACTGCCTAATCCTTGGAGAAATCTCCAGGGGGCATATCTCCCTCATATTTTAACACCTCCAAAAGTTCAGCATTTCTTCCTCTCTGCCCCAGGACATATGGAAGAGTAGACTGGTCACTTTGGTAACCTGAAACCTGTACTTCCTTGCCATCACCCCAGGAATGTTTGTTACTCTGAATATATATCCATAATATTGTCAGGTCAGTAATTACCCCACCTGACCAAAAAAATAATGTGTTAACAGATCAGGCCTCCAGAGCTCATTATTCTTTCTCTCCTTCCTCAGCAAGTATCTCGGGGACCCAGGGGATCTGAGCTGTTTGGGGCCTCAGAGGTTTCCCAACGGCCACCCATCTCACTGCCCAGGCTCCTGGCATGCTCCATTTTCCCAAACCACAAGGCACAAGCAACTCATGCTGGCAGCTGACATCTTTGAGTATTTGCTTCTCTCTTTCTGCCTAACACTTGTGGCTCCGTGAATCTGTTTCTGTTATTGCCATTACTAACTAAATAGCCCCTGGACTCTGGCTGGAAAACAGTGCCATAAATTGCTTTGAGTTATCCTATTTCCCACAAACAAAAATCCCAGCAGCTTAGGGTCCATTTTTACTTTATTATTTATCTGGCCAGACAATTTATAGCAAGATACTGCCTCTCTCTGGATTAGAGTAGGCAAATTACTCCATTTTCGATTGTGCATGGTGCAACTCCTGATTCAGGAGCCTCGACAGGAGGTGTGCTTAGGAGGAAGTATTTGCACATTTTCTGCTGAGAGCCAGAAATCACTATCTGTGGCCTGTTCTTCCTTAGCACTTAAGACAGAGTGGGACTGAAGAGCAGGATTTTCCTATCTCTTTAGCCATTGGGTCAAGTTGCTGCCAGAGAAAGAGAGATGGAGAGAGAGAGCTTGGACAGCACGAATTCATTTTAATGGTCTATTGGTTCCACTTAGTGAAGGCCTATTAATTGCATAACATGCATCTGTATCTGTGTCTTTCAAATAACATTTCTAACCACCTGGGGAACTGCTAAGAAGGCACAGAGGGATATATAAAGAATGGGTGCAATTAGGCAATTATGATGAAGGATAGAGAAAGGTTTGAAAGGAGAGAAGGAAGCGATGCTCCTGTTTCAGTCCTATAGGATACTTTTATAGGAGGGAAAAAAGGCTTTTTAATTACAAAAATCTTTCTTTTGTAAATTGCTAGACAAGTAACACAGAGACTGGGGGAAGTAAATTCCTCAGGTGTGTTATGAAAAGTAGGCAAGGTAGGAGGTTTCTGATTGAAAAGAAACTTTTTCAAAAATTTTGATTAAAAAACCTGCTAAAATTATATTTTTCATTTTCCTTTATTATTTCACAGTGAAATTCCATTTTAATAAAATGTGGAAATTAAAAACCACTTGGTACATTTTTAACCCTAACTAGTGTCCTGCCACTAGGATTCCTGAGGAACCCCAAAGTGCATCTCTGAGGAAGAGAAAACATCCTAATCCTCTGTGAGAGGAGTTGCCAACTAGTGGAATACTTGTCATTGCCTGACAGCACCATTCGTCAAACATTGATCATCACAGTACTATCTCCTTTGACAGATCATGAGCTATTAGGGGACAAGGGAATTTCTTTATATTGTTTTGATTATCACACCTTAGGGAAAAGGAAAATAAGGATCTGGAAAATTTCTAAGTTTGTTATGTATTTGAGAAAAGGAAATGAGTAGCAATAGATCTTTTCTCTTTGCATTTGGGCGTTCACCACATTTTGCTTTTCTAGGAAGGACAAAGCATCCAATAAGAAGTGCCTCTGCTTTAGAAGGTGCTCAGGTGGAAGGAATAAGCAACCTATGAGTTAGCCACCTTCTGATGTGGCCATCTTTTTTTTTTTTTTTAAAGATTTTATTTATTTATTTGACAGAGATCACAAGTAGGCAGAGAGGCAAGCAGACAGAGAGGAGGAAGCAGGCTCCCTGCTGAGCAGAGAGCCTGATGTGGGGCTTGATCCCAGGACCCTGAGATCATGACCTGAGCAGAAGGCAGAGGCTTTAACCCACTGAGCCACCCAGGCGCCCCATGATGTGGCCATCTTGAGAGAAGTGGATTAGCAAGGACCAGGCTCTCACCCTGATGCTGGAGAGAATGTAAAATCACTGTAAGAGGACCAGAAACTGGTGTCTAGCTATAGCACACACAAGGTCTCTGAAAATCAGTTCAACTCATTGTCTTTTGGATAGAAGCCCAGCAGTAGACAAGCTGCTGTCCAAGAGGCATGACTGATAAGGTGCCCATTGCCAGCCAGTCTCAGCACAGAGAAGGACATCCTGGAAAACTGAACATATCTTGTCTTGGGGCTACAGGTGGCTATTAAGGGGATGCATGGTTGGCACCTTTACTTTAATCTTTGTCCACTATATGCTCCCACCGCTTAAAAATTCTAAGTACTAAATAACTAATTCCCCCTTTTTCTCCTGACAGGCAAGGCATTAAAGTGAGCTATTTCTCTGCTAAAATGGGCCTTCTTATGGATCCAAGTCAAGATCTAGGAGTTAAATTGTGGTGATAAGTCCTGGGACAGAAAAGATAGCGCTCTTTTGGGTACGGTCAAAAGCAATTATGAACAGCAACACCCTTGACATTCAGGATACCAGTACTAGTGCACAGGATGTAGAATTCAGACTGGAACTGGGTTTTGTTAAAGTATCATTCAGAGGCATCTAGAATGTCTCCTTTAGTCTATACTACAAAGATTTTGATTAAGTCTAATGTACTACCAGCCAGAGATCACCGCTGTTGTTCTACTCATTTCAGACCATTGATAAGTCGCATGACTTTATTATCCTGTATCACCAAGCTTAGTGTCTTAGAGTTGCCAATTCAAAAGTACTTATTAAATAAAATAGGATGGATTTCTTAAAGAGACTAGAAATTTGACAGTTTTTCTGTATTTCTGTACAGACATACATGACCCTGCTTTGTTGATCTTGTTACAAAGGAATCATGCACTTAATTAGAAAAGAAATAGGCTTTGCCCTCCACCTCCAATACAGGGGTGATCCAAATTGTCACCTTTAAGGAACAACTTTTCAAAGGCAAGTTGGCTCTCCTTATACACAAGACCAGGTGGAGGATCATAGCTAGGTCATAGAACATCATTGATTAAACAAATACATTTCATGGGTACCAAAAAGTATGCTGGATCATAGTCTAGTTTAAACCAATCTTGTAATATATAAATGATTAGGTTTTAACTTATTGTCACTAGAACCCATTACTGATTAGACAATTCATGTATTTTGTCTGCTTATTCTTAACACATCAAAAAGGACATTAAAGAGAGCATAATCTTCTATGACCCTGTCCTCAAAATCTTACACAGCTCTGGCCATTGATTAAAGGGATCCACACCTCCTGTAGCTAAAGGCCAGGGGAAAAGGAAATAATTAATATTGTCTACATATAAACTTGCATCAAAAAAATCTTTCCTAGGGAAAAGATAAAATCAAATCATGTGGACTTAAAAATATTGGGAAGAAATATTCCCAAAATATTCCATAAGAATTATATTATTCATTGTCATTTAATATATTAGGAAATTCAAGGCCAATTCTACAATAGCTGAATCATGTTCCTAAGGAAGGGTTTTTACACCTTTTCATGGCTGGAACACACAGAAAAGAATATCAATAATAATAATAATAATAATAATAATCTTCAAAGCATACTATAGTAAATACTTAGTTTGGACAGAGATGACCTGTAGGGATTGAGAAGCACACCTCAAGTCCAAGGAGACATGCATCTCACTTTCCCCTCTAGAAGAGTGATCAGCAAACTTTTTTCTGGAAGTGGCCAGATAGCAAATATTCTATTTAGATTTTGACTAAATAGGTTTCTATTTGAAATTCTCAACTCTGATGTTGTAGCACAACAATAGCTCTCAACAATATATAAACAAATGGGCTTGGCTCTCTGTATTTAATAAAACATGATTTGCAAAAACAGGATGTGGTAGGATTTAACCATGAACCATAGTTTGCTGATTTTTACTCTAGGTGAATGAAATAATTGAGGGAGTAGGCTCTGGGCCTCACCACTCCCAACACACACACACACACACACATACACACACACACACACACACACTCTCTCTTCAGCCAAGAAGCTTTATTTTTATCTATACTGCATATTGAATTTCCATGTAAGATATTGTTTAAAACTAATTTTACTTAAAACAGATAAGTAAGACTTTGAAAACTATTTTAATAAATATTTGTTATAAAAATATATATCTTTATTAAAAGTATAGTATTACTTATATAAATTCTACTGCTGGCTTTGGAATGGAAGTCAAGGTTCAAGTGACAGTAATGCTCAAATAAATACTAACACCTAGGCACAAAGTATGGTACTCATTACATTTAAAATGACATCTATTCTTCTTTTGTTAAATATAAATCCTTCTTTTTAGTTTCAAAGGGGAAAAAATGCTTGTTTTTTCATTATTTATATGCTTACAAGTACTGAAAAATTATAAGACCATGGGATGGTTATGAGCTCTGAGTAAGTTGCTTATGATCTTAAGCATGAAAATAAGTTTCAGGGCCATTATTTACTTTCTTAATTAACTGATAAATTTAGAAGCAAATCCTCACAGGATACCTGGGTACAGGGAAAGTTTCTGGGAATTTAGCGTGGGAAGGATAGATAAATGACACTCTAACCTAGTTTTTACCTATTGTTCTTGAAAGAGCTTCCTTTCTAATCCCAGGAAAAATGACAAGCAGCCTTTTCCTTTGGACCTAATTTGCTAGTAGTTTTCAAACTTCAGTTGCAAATATTTAATTAGAGATGTTCATTGAAAATGCAGAATCCGATTTTGCATTCAGAAGATCTGAAGTTAGGCCCAGTGATCTGCTTTTTTAACAAATATCCTGAGCTGGTGGACCACACTTTGGAAATGATGGCATAAACATCATTGATTTACAGCAGCAGGCTCTTACCATTCCAAAAGGTGGAAGAATAGAATAATAGTATATTCTTTAGACAAGTGTTCTCTTTCTTGTAATTTTTTTCCAATGACATGTGTTTGCCTTAGGTTTCTGAAAAATAGTTTCTTTGTTGTTCTATTCATTGGTGTTCATTGACGTCTACTCCTAAAGGAAATGTTTTTAAAGGGTACAGGAATACAACTACACACATTTATGAGCTATATTTTAAAGCAGCACTTGGTTTGAGACCTTTCTCAGATGTCTTTGGGGAGTTGAGTTCATATTCAGTTCTAAAAGTACCAACCCCCAGTAGACATGAGTGTTGCAGTCAAGCAAGTTGAGATTATTATACAAGGACATATTTTTAACCAGTCCCAGATTTCATTCAAGCAGAATTAAAAGTTTCTTGTATTTTGTTTTCATGAGAAATATCTGTTGTAGCTTCTAAGGGAAAAAAAAAGGAATCACAGGAACTTAAAGTATTGATTTGATTTAAAATGGGAAACAGAAAAGGAGAAAGGAGAAAATATGTTGAGTATGCCAAGGGCAAGCATTGTAACAATCTGTAAACATTTAGAAAATATAGCAAACACTTCCTTAGAAGGAAGAGTCATCATTTAGTTGAGTACAGGGTGCAAAGACAAAGAGAAATCGGTCCTGATTTCTATACAGTTTTCTGTCAAACTCAAAGTTGCTGATTACATAGTTTCAGCCATTTTTAAAAAGTGGTTTTTGGCACACACAAGTAAAGCTCTTAACTAATCCAGGACTGCTGATGTGAATGAAGCAAGAGTTTATTTACAATAAGACCTCACATTCCCAAAGGTAAATCCATTTTCAAAAATCTTTAGGAAACTTACCTCTGCAAAAATTCTGTTCTCCCCTCCCCCAAGGGTGTCATGTCAACTTGGGATGGGTGAATCAAATAATAAACTTGCTGAGTAGCACAAATATTAGTAAATATTTGCAACTCTCACAATTTCTGCTTTTTAAAAGCTTACAAGTTCCATGCTTTCCTTTCAGTAAACCATGTTAGCCAAGAAACCCAGGAAACACTGAAATTTGCTGGCCTGGAAGATAATTCACATCCCCAGAGTAAAAACCATTACTTATCCACTCTCAGCTCCAGGCCACATGCTACATATGCATTCATGTTTCTATAGTGAATCAAAATATCACTTGCCTCCTTCAAGTGGTATCCTCCCCAAGATTTATTTCCTTAAAAAGTCAGTTTTTGGGCACCTGGGAGGCTCAGATGGTTAAATGACTGCCTTTGGCTCACATCATGATCCCAGGGTCCTGGAATCGAGCCCCACATCAGGCTCCTTGCTGAGGGGGGGAGCCTGCTTCTCCCCAGCCTGCCATTCCCCCTGCTTGTGCTTGCTATCTCTCTCTCTGTCAAATAAATAAATAAAAATCTTAAAAAAAGAAAAGTCAGTTCTTTGCCACACTTACTTAGTTCTGAGACTATGTCTTTCTACCTTGCCATGATATCTTTTCCTTGTTTGTTTGATCACAGTATGTCTTACCAATAAAAATGGACAGCCCCCTACAAAAGAACTGGTCTGAAGTGGTGTATGGAGGAATCAAGTGCTTGTCTAAGGATATTTCAATGCCATGGGAGCCTTTTGAGTATGGTCTGCAGTGGAATCATCCACATCACCCAGAAGAAATGCAGCAATGCAGAATCTCAACAGAACCTACATCTTCATTTTGGATCCCAACACATTTTGGATTTTTGAAATAAATTTCTAGGCCCACGATGGAGCCACTCCTACCCAAGGTGCCCCTCAGAAAACCAAAACTTAGATAAGTTTCATGTCCTGGCAAATGCTCTGCTTGACCAAGACCGCTGTATATCCAGTCTGCCAATCCCCAAACACCAAGCCAGCTCTGGGCTCTATACTGACTTTCTTGTTCCTTCTCACCCCAGAAAAGGCTGATTGTGTGACCCCAGCCAATCAGATATTTTCCCTTTTTCTTTTCTTCGTTCTTTATTCTTTATCCTATAAAACCTTCCTGCCTTCCACCCCATTTTGCAGTGCTCTGGATGGAGACTCTCCACTTCACAAAGTGTTAAATAAAGTTTGTTTGTATCACCTAAGTTGTCTTCTTTAATTGTTTTTCAACAGCATATGTTTTAAAATCTGAAGAGCTTATAGACATTGGGGAGGGTATGTGCTATGGTGAGTGCTGTGAAGTATGTAAGCCTGATGATTCACAGACCTGTACCCCTGGGGCAAATAATACATTATTTGTTAATTTTTTAAAAATAAAATAAATTTTAAAAATTAAATTAAATTAAATTTAAAAAAAAATAAAATCTAAAGAGTAATTCTTACTCTGGCAAGGAGCATGGAGAGAAATAGGAGAGAATCAGAATCACCAGAGAAGGTGTTTCATGCACACATCCAGCTCACATTGCTCTCAGGATTCACATTCTGCCATGCCTTAAGAGACTGCCCTCTATGGGGTGGGTGGAAGATGTGCTGGAGATAATTCTCTCATGTTTTTCCCTGTTGGGGAGAGTATTAGAGTGTTACTTAGCACTCTAAGACAGGCAGCAAAGATGGGAAAATTCTAGAGAAACAGCTAGCTCTTTGCAACCATCACTTCTGCTGTGCAGAAGGCAGTGCCTGGCATATAATAGGTGTTCACTAACAAATTGCAAATGCAATCAAAAGAGCACAGAAATCATTAATGAAATATATAAACATTTCAATAATTTGAACAAGACCCCTTGGTGTGGTCAACATGAGATTACCTCTCCTCACAGTTTTCATTGTTTCTGATCAAATCAAAACTATTGTTTTGTGGAATTTATTGCACATTCCAAATCTAAATCTCAACAAAAACATAGTAGGGATTCATTAGGTTAGTGACTCAAAGCTTCTATCTGACATCATGGAGCATATATTCTAAACTTTTGAGGACTTGTTTAAACCTGATAATATGGTATACAAATGGTGGGAACCCCATAAAAGCTGCTGACAGATTGACAAGATGCACTCACCCTTGGCTTGAGTCTTTGTGACTCAGTTCCACCTCAAAGGAAAAGAATCCACAGTCCTCACCATCCATTCTGAAGCTGGGCAGCCTTTCACCAATGCAGAGAACTAATTGCTTCTTTTCTCTGGATTGCATATTGCTTATTACTGGCATGACATCCCAGTACCCAAGAAGCACAAATAGTGATCCCTGAAGCTGCTTTAACCTTTTCAGACTATAGCAACTTGATTGTTCGCCTCATTACACTCTGCAGACCTTGTCTGGGATGACAGCCCGAAATGGAGGGTTCCGCTGGCATCCTTCATTAGCACTTTCTTCACCATTTCTCAGCACAGCAAATGTCCCGGGAGTGCAGGCAAAAAAAAAAAAAAAAAAAAAAAATCAGCAACCATCCCTCAGTATTTCAGTCCTCTGAGTCCCTGGGCACATTTCTTAACTATTAAATCATGTGTGTGCTTTCAAAAACATGAGCTTAATGAGCTTTGCCCACCCCAGCTGGCCCCAGGACAAACCTTTCCTTAGAAAATCCCTCTCTATCTGGTTTTCCTATCATAAAGCAGGAACACCAGTGAAAATTCATAAGCTTACAAAACTAAGGTGAGGGATATAAAAAGGAAAACAGTTTGAAAAGGGCTGGAAAGGTATCCTGAAATTACAATTACTGTTCTATTTGATATCAGATACAAAGCTCCTGTTAATCTGATCCCAGCAGCTTTGCAGACTCATCATCTCCCTGTGTCACCCACAGCACCCACTCCCTGAACCAAGCCACCCACTGCATCCCCAGCCAGCTACACATCGTTGCAAAAACGCACCATGGTTTTATACATTTCAATCATCTACTCTATTTGGTAAATGCCTATTTGTATGTCATGGCCTTGTTCAAGCAACTTTTCCATCAACCCTACTTGAACCACAGATCATTTTCTGTCCTGCAAGCAAACTCTAATTTAAAAAAACAAACAAACATTGGGCGCCTGGGTGGCTCAGTGGGTTAAAGCCGCTGCCTTCAGCTCGAGTCATGATCCCAGGGTCGTGGGATCGAGCCCCGCATCGGGCTCTCTGCTCTGCGGACAGCCTGCTTCCTTCTCTCTCTCTCTGCCTCTCTGCCTACTTGTGATCTCTGTCTATAAAATAAATAAATAAAATCTTTAAAAAAAAACAACAACAAAAAAAAAAAAACCTACTTAGTACATATCCCATTAATGGTAATTATGTACATATGTCTCCACTCTAGTGTGTAAGATATTTTAGAGCAGAGATGGGCCTTCATCAGTAAGATATATATCCAGTGTCCAGCTAAGTAAGTACTTGACTCTGTGTAAACAAGAAAACCAAACACAATCAGTAGTTCATGCCCAAAATTAGAGACATCTTAGGAGGACATGTTAGGAAACATTTAAGAACCAGTAATATGCCTCCAGATTTTGAAAAAATTTTATTGACAAAGTAAATGTTAAAATATATACTGTGATGGAAAGTCTAAAAACACAAATGTATGGAACGATTGGGCCTCTATGCTTTGAAGAGTTTAAAAAGCAGAAAACTACAAAAACTCTTCCTACTCAGCAGAAACTATCTATGTGTCTAAACTAGAAGCTGGGGAGTGTGGGTGGCTTAGTCAGTTAGATATCCAACTCTGGATTTCAGTTCAGGTCATGATCTCAAGGTCATGGGATTAAGTCCCAGTGTCAGAGTCTGCTTGAGATTTTCTCCCTTTGACCCTCTCACTGCTCACACTCATGTTCTCTCTCTCTAAAATAAATAAATTTAAAATAAAAAACAAACAACTTTAAACTAGAAGCAATAATCCCACTAATTTGAATGACAGAACTATATCAATCCTTCCATGAGCCAATTCCATCATCATATGGTTCAATAACTATATCATTTTGTTGAAAATACTATTTAAATACTATTGTGAGAGCAACCCAAAGCAAGCCAAAAGTTATAGACTTTTAATCATCTTTCAATATAACAATATAGTAGAAAGAAAGACAGAGAGGAAGGAAGGAAGGAAGGAAGGAAGGACGGAGAAAATAAAAGAAAATTAGGGTCTAGAAAAAAAACCTTGAAAAGATAAAATTTTCTCTTCAAAAATTAACTTTTGGGGGCACTTGGGTGGCTCAGTTGGGTTGATTGAGAATTCACCTCCTTGGTTTTGGCTCAGGTCATGATCTCAAAGTTGTGAGGTCAAACTCTGAGCTGAGCCTTGAGTTGAGCCCTACATTGGGCTCCATGTTCAGCAGAGTCTACTTTAAGATTCTCTCTCTCTGCAAGTATTGCATGGAGCACTGAGTGTGGTACATAAACAGTGAATCTTGGAACACTGAAAAAAGTAAAATAAAATAAAATAAAATTACAAAAAAAAAAAAGATTCTCTCCCTCTACCCATCTAGTGCTCACTCTCTCTCTCTCCAATAAATGAATAAAATGTTTTTTTAAAATTACCTGTTAGTTATTTTATTTTCAAATACTTTCTATAAGAAAATATGTTATATTGTGTTATCTAGCCATGAGTTCTGAATACTAAGAATATTCTTCACATAGTCACAGTGAGCATTAGAGGGAATATTATTAGCCCAAGAAATACATAGTATGTCCTTTGATAAATAGGGATTTTAAAAAAGGTAAAGGATATTTTATTCCCTTATGTGTTTTTTTTTTAAGATTTTATTTATTTATTTGACAGACAGAGATCACAAGTAGGCAGAGAGGCAGGCAGAGAGAGAGGAGGAAGCAGGCCCCATGCAGAGCAAAGAGCCCGATGCGGGGCTCAATCCCAGAACCCTGGGATCATGACCTGAGCCAAATGCAGAGGCTTTAACCCACTGAGCCACCCAGGCGCCCCCTTATGTGTTTTATCTTCTAATTAAACAGCCACAAGAGCATTGAAGAAAAAGCTGTCTTTGTCAGCTTTGTATGATTCTAGAATATCATGATTCTAGAATATCATCTAGAATAGAAAGACAATCAGCTTTGTATGATTCTAGAATATATTTGATAATGTTTCTGGTAAAAACATGACAAGAGAGGCCAAACACAGGACACAGGGTTTCTAACACTCTCATTGCTTCTTTTTATACCGAAGAAATCCATTCTGATTCTAACCCTCCATCCTTATATGTGAAATAACTGACATAACTAATACATATAATCATTTCCTCACACACATCATCTATACACTAGACTATCATCAACTTTTGGAAGGGGTCCAGTTTAGGGGTTTAGAGTACAGGCTGTGTATCCCAACTGCTATTTCACTTAATAAATTTAGACAAGTAACTTCACCTCTCTTCCTCATTTTCCTCATCTATAAAAATGGAACAAAGCCTTATCTCATTCATTAGAAGACAAAAGCTTTTTACATCTTAAAATTCTTAAAATTGGGAAGTGTCTTAAAATGGCTAATGGGCCAAAGGGAAGTTAAGTTCTGAAGATTTTCCTGTGTTTCTGCCAGGAGAATTTTCTACCCTCCCTGTACCCAAGGCCGTGACCAAGCCATGCAAGTTTTCTTTGTTTACTCTTCTGGATAATACATTTATTTTCGTTTACCCTTATCCTGAGGCAGAGGTCCCAGCTTTAGACAAAGGCCTCCTAGTTTGTGACTTTACAGTTGAAGACATCTTAGAAGACATCTCAGAGGGCAGAGGTGAGATAATACATGGAAGGAGCCTAGAGCAGTACACGACACAAAATAAGCTCTCAACAACTGGTAACTATTATGTCTGATGGACTATCAATATCTACTTGTCACTAAACAGATCAACTTGCTAATTACTTAATTCTCTTAATCAGTGTCAAAAATGCAAGCATCCAAGTGGAGGGAGAAAGCCATGTGAAATAGTCCTTGCAATGCTCAGGTAGCCATGGCCCATGGCTGGCTATGTCCTCAGTGGAGCAAGGCTCAAGATTCAGCCTATTTTTCACAAAGGATTTTGCCAAATGTTTCAAATCCCTCTGCTGGTTAAGACTGGCTTTGCAGAAAGTGTTCCCTTTTTGTTAATGGAGAAAGGAATTTAATCTTGGAGAGTTCCTTCCAAACATGCTCAAAATGGACTCCCTGGAGTTCTGCAGATGCTGCATCAGCAGGGCAGGCAGGCTGGCTGGCAAAGACGCAATTCTCCTGGTATCCCAAAGACTAACTCGAAGGTCATGTTACTTTGCTAATTCAGTAAAACATAATTACACTGCAGAAAGCTAGTTCCTTTTTCATTCCTCTTCCTGATATACAAAGTTTATGCAATTTAAATTGCTTAACTGTCAGGATATTCACACACATATCCGGAGGCAGTGCACCTACATCTACTCAAAGGCTCTGGACTTGGGCTTCAGACTGAAGAAGGAGCCTGTCAATATTGTCAATCTATAGCCAATAGAAATATTTCTCTCCCTTTCCTGGGTCCGAGCCCTTTTCCTCTACTGCTTGAGAACATGGGAAGCAGAGAAGTGATGGTGGATTATGTATTCCCTGCCGAGCTGCTTCACTGTGCAAATCCACCAGCGCTTTTCACATCACACTCTGTGTAAACAGTGCCCTTGGGAATTATGGAGGCACACTCCATGCAGCCATCAATGGCAGCTCAGGTCTCAGTAACTGGAACCAACTCAAGGTCTTGAATGAATTCCTTACAATAAGGACATTCATTTTGACTATTTGATAAGGTCACAACTAATATAACCTAAAGACAAATAAATAACTTGAAACTACTATAACTATGGTTTTATCATTATTGTCTTTATCAAAATTTATTGGTTATCTATATAGCAAATAATTTAATGGATAACATATGTGAGGCTTCCAGTGTTTAAAATAAATGAGATTTTTTTGTTTATAAAGCACCAAACTGGTTTCCATTTTAGTAAAACAAAATATCACTGTATTCATTAGGCTTCCAGCTTATTCCCTGAGTCCTTTCTCTTTTCAAAAATCTCCACAGAAGATCTTCACCTTCTGTGGTTACCCATTCCAATAATCACATTCTTTTTTTTTTTAAAGACTTTATTTATTTATTTGACAGAGAGAGAGATCACAAGTAGACAGAGAGGTAGGCAGAGAGAGAAGGGGAAGCAGGCTCCCCACTGAGCAGAGAGCCAGATGTGGGGCTCAATCCCAGGATCCTGAGATCATGGCCTGAGCCGAAGGCAGAGGCTTAACCCATTGAGCCACCCAGGCACCCCAATAATCACATTCTTAAGATCACAGTTTGATCTTGTTCTACAACAAAATCCATCATTTTACCAACAAAGACATTTTTTGAAGGTGAATCCTTAGAGAAGATAAGGAGGGTTTTTCTTATTAGCATAACTAGTTCACTGTCCCAAATTTTAGATCTTCTTTAAAAGAATCTGATATGGTGAAATATCTCCTGCCCCAAATAAGAGTTTCTAAGACCCCTCTTTGGTAATACTTTCAATCCTAAATCAAATGTAGTCTTTTCAGAGTTATAATAAACTTAGAAACATTGTTAAAATATAATTAAATTTTGCCTGTTAAACATTGACTATTCGAACTTATACGTAATTTTAAGTAATTAGCATTTCTCCAGATTATCTGATATTCTGATTCACTTAAAAAAAAAAAAACAGCTTTTATTTAATGCCCCACTGCCCAAATCCTTATTTGGAGTTAATGAAGTCTATGCTACCTAATTTACCTTTCTCTATGTGAAACTGCAAAAGTAGAAAGGGGGTACTTTTTCCTTTTTGGCAGAACAAGTAGGCACCCATGTCAGGATAGGAGTAGCCCCCATGGCTCCAAAAAGGATGTCAGAGCCTGAGCAGAGCAAGGAGGGTATCCCCACTTAAGGGCAGCCTGTATGGAGTGTCTGAGCTCAAGCAGGGTGAACTGAGCCTCATGTGAGGATCAGAACGGAATAGAGGTTCAGAGCCTGAGAAGTTGAAGAGGGTGTCCTTACTGGGGGATGACCCTATGATGAGTTTCTGAGCCCCAGCAAAGAGAGGACAGGATCTATATGAGGGATAGCCTGGTACAGGTACCAGACCATGAATAGGGTAATAAGGGCTTCTACCACATGGGGGAAAGAGGGAGTGGCATAGTGCTAGGTGTTAGAGCCCAAGTAGGGTGAGGAGAGTGTCAATGTATGAGAAGAAATGGCAGCAGAGGTAGAAAATTGGCTAATACAGGGAGTGACCAAATAAGTAAATAGATAAGGATAGTGGGTACAGGAGTCTCACTATTAGAGAATAGGTCACAAATATGGAAGGTAAGAAAAGTAGAATGACCCTGTGGTATTGTATTGAGTAGGAACTGAAGGTATAAGTATTAAGTTGCATTTTCAACACATACAGATAGAAAGAGAAATCAATATACGTGTAAATATGTGTCTGAATATTTGAATATGTGTGTGAGGCATTGGTAAGTTGGTATTTGTGCTTATGTATCAATATGTACATATATGATACATACATATACATAAATGTGTGTACATATTTTATATCATATATATCATGCATGCACACGTAAACACACTCCTTAGGACTGGTAGCAGCGATATGCCAATAGCAATGAGCACATCTACATCCTGGCCTCCTGAATACTATTCTCCAGTTAAAGGAACCCAAGCTTCTTAAAGAGCTATCTGAATCCAGGACCAGAAAGAAAAAGTACAAGATGATCCTAGAACATCATTTTATAACAGAGAACAAGGAAGTACTCAAAAAATGATGGGGACATATGTCAAAGCTTGAAGCAGCTTCTACTGCCAAATCAGAAATTTTGAGTATCAAAATAAATAATGATGGTAATGGAGTATAACCCTAACAGGAAACCATAAGCCCATGAATGAGTAAATGGAATGCCTGATGATGAATGAGACATTTATGTAGTTTAAGAGGCTCCTCCCAAAATACTCATTAATTACAAAGAAGGAAACGAGTAATTTTGCAGTGGAGATGCCTGGAAGGCACCACCTTCATCAGGTAATAAGATCAAAATTGGGTGCCACCTCATGAGCTTCAGTGAGAAGAACACAGTATCACATCTGTGATACCCCTGACGAATATGCACAACCTGAATCATAAGAGAACATCAAACAAGCCCATGTTGAAGGGCATTCCACAAAATAAAAGCCTGTGGTCTTCAAAAATCTCAAGGTCATGAAAGTCAAGGAAAGTCTGAGAAACTATTCCAGACTGAGAGAGACTAAAGCAATATGACAACAAAATGTAACACATGATTCTGAACTGCATAATTTCTTTTTTTTTTTTTAAGATTGTATTTATTTATTTGACAGAGAGAGAGAGAAGGAGCACAAGCAGGGGGAGCAGCAGGCAGAGGGAGAAGCAGACTCTCCGCTGAGCAGGGAGCCTGATGCGGGGCTTGATCCCAGGACCCTGAGACCATGACCCGAGCAGAAGGCAGATGCCCAAACGATTGAGCCACACAAACGCCTCTGAACTGCGTAATTTCTATCAGGATATTATCAAGCTAACTGGCAAAACTGAGGACCAGATAAGAGTCATGTATCAATATTAGTTTCCTCTATTTGGTTGTCCTGTGATTATGTAAGAGGAAGTCTTCGTAGGAAACACATACTAGAGCATTAGGAGAGACAAGGCAGTAGAGCATTGATTGGCAACATACTCTCAAATGGTTCAGGAATGAAATTCTTTGGACTGTGCTTTCAACTTTCCTATACATTTGTGATTATTTCAAATTTTTTAAGTTACTTAAAAATCAACTATTTAAAGAACAGTATAGGAGAAAGTGGCAAATTTTCTAAACAGATGATAAGCTAGATAATAATATTGAACCAATGTTAAATTTCCTGAATTTGTTTTTTGCACTGTGATCACAAAAGACAATGTCCTTTTTTTTTTAAGATTCACACTGAAGTATTCTGAGGTAAAGGATTGTGATGTCTGAAATTTATCTCAAACAGTTCAGAAAAAAGTATTAATAATAAAAATGCACACACACATACAGAGAAAGCGAGAGTACAAGCGTGACAATGTTAACAATTGGTGGTCTAGATGAAGAATATATGGGAATTCATTATCCTCTTTTGGAACTTCTTTAAATTTGAGATTTATTTTTCAAAACACCTTTACAAATAAATCAAAACAAAATAAAAATCATGGGGATCATGATTCCCAAACTTAGCTGCATAGAGGAATCCCCAGAGGAGCATTACTAACTAAAGATTCTTGACATATACTCCAGTCTTAAAAATCAAAGTCTCTGAGAGTTCTGCCTAGTAAGTTTTCAAAGTTTTCAGGGGTTTGAATGCATCTCATCCACTGACCAACATCTGGGACCCATTAATCTGTTCTGTCGCCCTCGTCTTATAAATGAAGAAGAAACTGAGGCCCCAAGAGGTTAAGGGACTTGCTTAAGGTCACACTGATAGGTAGTGGCAGAGAAAAGACCAGAATCTGGCTCTCCTGACTCCCAGTTCAGCTTACTTTGATCACGATTCATAAATGGTTGACTCTCAGTAGGATTGTTTTTTTAAAAAAATCTTGATCTTCAAAGCTTTCTCAACTTAAAATGCCGTTGTATTCAACCCCAAAGCTTCCCATGGAGCTCGGCAATGCAGCCGTGACTGTCCTCACAGCTCAGGGCTAAATTGGAGACCTGGTCTTTGAAAACGCAGACACCGGCTTGTAATCATACTTTTCAAGTCAAAGAGTCAAGTCTCTTAATGTTTGCTGGAGTTTATGGGTTTCAACCCTGAAGGAAATAAAAGCAGTTGGAAGAAAGAATGAGGGGAAGCAAGTAAAGAGCCTTTGTTGATGGAGGTAATTTCCGATGAAGTCTCAACTAACTTGTCTGAAGCTTGACCCCTCCCCCCATCTTTAGAATGAAGCAGCAGTTCTATAAGACAAAGAAATCAGGCGGGTTTGCACTGGTACAGTATGGGCAAATTATGTGCTTCCTACCAAGCATCTCTCCTTAAAAGAAAAAGGAAAAGGATAAATTATATCAGGTTATTTTTTTGATTCCCTTTGCTGAGCCAGTTCCTGCTGCAGTGAGGGAAGCCTTATAATCAGATTTGTGCAAGTATTTCTGCCCAGGCATGCTGAGCTTTGTCAGCATAAAATGTTTATAAACTGCTAACATACAGGCTTTTTTTTTTAGTCTATTTGTATGGTTTCATTTAATTTCACGTTTCTACACCTATAAACCAAATATTTCTTTCCCAGACAGAGAAAAGAAAAAACTACCCACCTTTGAAACCCACTATCCTCCTGTCACATAAAATATTGGGAGATCAGAGAACACAGTTAACATGAGTGTAACTAAAGGAATCAAACCCTACTTCCTGACAGTCTAAGTATGGAATTCACAACATTAGAAGATTTCTACCTAATATGGATGCACTTAACATAATCTACTAAATAAGATTGGTAAACATTACCTCTGAGCCAGAAGTAACTCCACCAGCCCATTCCACTGCCTACTTACCCAATCATGCCACAATCTTGGGTTACCCTATATACTACCATAAATTACGATATTTACAGCATGGGACTGGAACAATGCCAGGCCTGCAGTCAGTGATAACCTACATTTCCAAGAAAGTATTCTAAATTCATCCAAATTGCCTTCTAGTCATCCAGGTCAGAAATCTAGGAGTTATCTTTGAGTCCTCCCTCTTCTCTCCTATGCAGTGAATCTCCAAGTACTGGAAAGTGTGTCTTTTCCTTTCTTCTTGGGTCTATCCTCTCCCTCCTGTTCCAATGCTTGGGATAATCTCTCAACTATCTTTGTATGAAAATTTCTAACAGTATTCTAATTTATTTCCATGTCATTGATATCTCAGTTTTCCATTCATTTTTTCCAGTGCTACCAAGTTAGTCTCTTTAAAAATGTAGAATTTGTTATGTGATATATTTACTCAAACATCTTCCGTGGCTCCCCAAGACCTACAGAACAAAGCCCATCTGTTTACATGGCTTCTCTAGCACCACTTTCCCTTTCTAGCCACATAATCCTCTTTACTTGTTTACATAACATGTTACATCCACACACACAAGAAATCATTCCTTTAGTGCATCTGTGCTTTGGGACTTCCAGGAGCATGATGGACTGAGATGATATAAATGATCTCACCTCACAATAAACTCATGGAAATTTGGAATAAAATAAAACACACACACAAAATTCAAATACATAGCTACCACAAAAGAAAGCAAAGTAAGGTCGAGGTTATAGAAACAAGGAGTGATGGTAAAGCCAATACAAGGAAAGGATGATGCCCAGAAGAGTTTCTGTCCCAGATAAGGGCTTGAGAGGGTAGAGACCTTGGATCTAACATCTATATGCAGAAAAAAAATAGGTAGCTTTTGGCCTATTAAAAAAGAAACTGGCTAAGCCCTGAATAAATCCAACAGCCCAAAGATCTGGACTGTCTGAGGAAGTGAGACCTCTGCCCATTAGACAGAGAAACCTGGAGGGAAGACTGCCATGTGACAGGCTATTGGGAGAGGCGGGGGAGAGTAGGGGTTCCAATCATTGGAATCTGGGAGATTCCAATCAGAACTCAAACCTGAGGCTCATGCCAGAAGGGGTTTGAGTCTAAATTTGTCTTATCTGTGTTATAAAGGAACACCAAATAAAAATTAGTTTGTGTTGCTAAATCCATTGATCCCAGGCAGACACAAATGGAAATCTATTTAGTGAGGACGCTTCCACAGTTCAGTGCTCATGGAGAGGTCCCAGAACAACCACGACAACAACAAAAGCCACAGAAGATATAAATTAAAAAATTACAGACCCCAAGAGAAAAACAATCCACCATGACCCAGAGAAGATACAACAAACGAGAGCAGTTCAGCAAATACTACGGATAATAGAACAATCTGGTAAACAGTAGAAGGAGAGGACAGAGTTCAACAGGGCCTCAAGGGACTAGTCTTAGAAACCAAAAACTAGCAAAACAAAGGCAACTACTCTTTGCAAAATTGTCTCTTGTAGGAGCTATGTACCACCTTGATATGGCTTTTTATTGTACATTTCTTCAATTCTCTGTTCTTTTCAGATTACCTTTATCCACTTACATACCAAATATTTAACCCACATTGTAAATAACCTTTTACTTCCATTTGCAAGTATTCGTCCATATGCCATATGAAACCAGTAGAGCTTACTGCTTGTAATATTGTATTATGCAATGAAAATCCTGCATTTATCCTGATTCTGCCACTTACTGGCTATCTCACCTCAAATTCACCCTTTTCTTTTAAGTTCCTCATGTGTTACAGGAGGATAATCATTTGTATCTGAAAGAATTGATGAAGAGATCCAGCGAGATAGCACTGAGGTTTACCTCCTAGACTAGGGTCTGGCACCAGGAGGTATTTAATAAATGTTACTCATTACCATTTAGGCTAATTACCTTGCCTGCATTATTTTACTTCCTTAAAACAATCTTGTAAAAGCTATTACCTCCATGTGACATATTGGGAAAGAGAATTCATAGATGTTAAGTAATTTGCCTGAGGTAATATTGCTAAAAAGAGGTGAAAGTAGAAAGTAGTCTGCCTCTACATGGTATTGCCAAGTTTACTCAGGACCCCAAAATGTTTACCTTCACTCAAGAGCATTATTATTTGCTAACTCCAGGATTCCACACTGAGGGCAACTGCTGTGCATCTTAATGTAAATTCACTTACTTATTGAACATATGTATCGTGCTTCTTCTACAAGTCTAAGCACTATGTAAGGTACAGGAATTACAGGGAATAATGCTACTTGCAATTTAGTGAGATGATCAGATAGGACCTAAGTAAGAATGTGCATGTGTGTATGTGTGTGTGTGCTTGAAATGGTTAAAAAAAAATTGTGAAAAAATTATAGGGTGCAGTGAGAGTAATAAGTGGAACCTACCTTAGCAAGGATGTAGTAGAAAGGCATCTGTTAGAAGATAAAATTTAAGCTAAGACTGAGACTGAAAGTTTCCAAAGGCACCAGCACATAGAGTGAGCAGGAAGGAGAGTAATGCCCAAGGAAGGACATCATGCACAGAGGCCCTAGTGTAGAAATCACCTTAGCCCACTGGACAAATTGCAACAAGGCCAGAAGGGCAGGAGCATAGAGAAGAGGCCGATCAGAGGGATGAGGAAGAAAACAGATTCCAGGGGCTGATATGGGTTAGGTTTGGGGGAGGTAGGGGAGAGGGTCATGTTGTAAAACTGATTTCGGGGACAGTGGGGAAGCATGGAATTTCTTTCAGAAGGACAACGTGCTCTGATTATATTTTTAAAATGTCACTCTAACTAGAGAATGAACTTAACAGATGAAATGCTGCAAATGAAACCACATAGGAAGCTATGGTAATATGTTGATAAGGATAGCATGGTAGCAGAGAGGAGTGAGCAGATGTGAGAGACTTTCCAAGGGAAATGAAGAACACTGCCAATAGATTGGAGAGATTATGGTAATAGGCTCGTTCATTCAAGATTTGACCTTATGACTCTTGAGTCACCACTTAGTCAGTGGATTAGCTTCTTCTGGACTCTGCCCCAGCTATGATTAAGGATGGGCACCAGGGACAGAGTAAGGCCTAGCCCTTGGAGAACCTGTGGATGAGGCAAACTCCAAGAAAAATATTGATTACATTCCCTTTCTTCAATCTCCCACACTAGAGAATGAGCTTCTTGATGACATAGATTTTCATCTCATCTAATTTCTTATCAATTAACAATGTCTGTCACATAGTAGATGCTCAATAAATACATTTTCAATTAAACTAAGTTATTCAGGACTAAAATTAATACCAAATGAAACTGAAAGGCTGTCTCTTTTCTCCCTTATCTCTCTTCATTTGTTCCCTTTCCCTCTCCATGTTTCTTTCTCTTCCATATAACTAGTATTTTTTTTAACTTGCCGTCAGACTTTACCATTCAGAGATGACCAAAACAAAAGGAAAAAATGGTACAAAGAGAAAATCAGCAGTTCTGTTCAATAATAGCCAATTGTTTCCCTGACAGCATCCAGACAAATAGTCTAAATCACAAATGCATTTGTGACCCTCATTTTGGAAGGGCTGCTCTAATCTTAGTGACTGGAATTGAACTTCAAAAATTGGTAGCAAGGTCTTTGGGGGCCCCTCAATTTGCTGTTCCAACACCCCAGTGGCTGAACTGCTACCATCCTTTTTCATTCGCTTAATAAAAATAACAAGAGAAACCATAATAGCCAAATTTTTCTCTCAAATGCCAATGTACAGAGCAATCATTCCCAAACTTCAAGGCAGTAAAAAGGCTAGTTTGAACAATTCTTTATTTTTACCTCATTTATTTCTCAATTTTTATCCCCAGATTAGTATATACTATAGAAGAGGAGACAATGCTTCAAGCTGCAGAGTAGTTTAAAGTTGCAAAGCAGATTAAGGAAAGAATTATGTATAATCACCATCGAATCCCCATGTCCATCATCCCCCCTCCTTATGCCTTTATGTAAGAAAGTCAAAGGTAGCCTGGATTTAAAATGGAAAAAAAAAAATCACAGCATGACTGGAGATGGGTTCCAGGAGCTCCTTTTTAGAAAACAGCAGATCATGAAGCAGCCTTCATTGGATAAAATAAACTTTGAGTAAAAATCCAGCTAAAATGCTATGGAGACTTAAAGGTATTATCAATTTATTTCACACTATGATTGATTTCAGGTTTTTGCTAGACAAAATTTTCAAAAAATGTGCAAATGACTTAGTTCTCCATACACCCATAAGCACTAAGACATGCACAAGTACAAGAGTACAAGATGCAGATGTTTTATGAAAGGGCTAAGAACATATTTCTGTAAATATTGTCCCTCAGGAATATCTTATACAACTTAGTTGGAATGACTTATATGATTAGACAACTAAATTCTTCAGCTAAAAATGCTTCCATATTTACTGTCTGAATAATGAAATATTTTAATGAGCATATTCTTTGGGTAGTGAATATTTCAATGAATAATACATGTACTTCTTTCAAAAGAAAAGGTTCTCATGTGCTCACAATATGGGCTTTATTTTATTCCAATGTCAATTTAATATGCACACTGAAAATTAAATTAAATTAAATGTATAGACATATACTTACTGTTTTATATAAAAATCACACTAATTTCAAATGACAAATTATATTGTTTTGCTGGCTACATTGTTGGTTTAATGAGAAAGATATATTTTAGGTCTAGTTCCCACTTATTGTGTCTACAATTTAACTTCAATGACAATAATGCAAAGAATGACTTTTTTTCCACAAAAAGTTATTTTTTTCCAAAAAAGTTATTAATAACCTCAAATCTCTGCGTCCTATACTAGGACTATATTCAGATCCCACCTTTATGCAAAGCTGCAACTAAGAAAAGAGGTGTCTCTTGATAATTCTGTAGAGATATCTTGTTTCCTTAAGCATAAGATTAGACTTATGGTATTGCTAAAATTCAAATTGTAATTGGTGTTTGGTCCAATTACAGCAAGAACCAGGAAAAGAAAGTTCCTTATTTGTGTGTGTGTGTGTGTGTGTGTGTGTGTGCGCGCACGTGCACGTGTGTGCGCGTGTGTGTGCATATGTACATAGTACTATTATACTTAACTTCTAATAAATTGTTGCAGAATGGTGTGAACAAAGATGGGATCCCCACAATATTTTCACCCCAAATCATATGTCACATATTTCTATGGCACATTTCCTTTTGAATTTTGCATGCCTGTACTGAAACCTGCCACACTATAAACATAGTTGACCCTTCAACAACACAGGTTCGAACATGCAGTCCACTTATATGTGGATTTTTTACAATCCAGTACTATAAATGTATTTTCATTCCCTATGGCCTAGGCACCTCTTCTTATGACTTTCCTAATAAAATTTTCTTTTCTTTAGCTTACTTTAAAAATACACCATATAACATAGATAACATACAAAACACGTGTTCACTCACAGTTTACGTTATTGGTAGGGCTTCCAGTCAATAGTAGGCTATAAGTAGTTAAGATTTAGGGGATTCAGAAGTAGTACACAGATTTTCAACTGTGTAGGGGGTCGGTGCCTCTAACTCCAGCGTATCCAAGGGTCAAGTGTATTTGTCCACCGGTTTTCTGTATTTGAACAACTATGGAAACCCTTCCTGTGTATAGTGTGCTAAGACACTACTTAGCCTTTACATGGTATAAAACACAATCATAAATAGACACAGTCACCCAAATCATGTGAAAGGCACTTCATCCAGGATGTTTATACTAAATTTTAGGTTAAAATCCAAATAAAACACTAAATTTAAAATGTCTCCTACATAAGTTAGATACCCAAGCATCCACTCATACCACAAGCCAGTTTGATAAACACTAGTCTTTTAGAACAATGATAGTCAACATGTTTTATCCCTTCATTCAGACATACTGCAACTGTAGTATTCTTAAAAGATTATCAAATAATTGTTATTTCCCTGTGGCTCAAAAAACCAGGCTGCAGAGAGAACTGCCTTTCTGAAAAGTCTCCTGTAGCTCACCAATGATATCTCAAGCTTCCTCCTGAGGCACAATCATCAGTGACATAAAGGGGACCATTTCTGTGGTAACCATACATGCCCGAGCCAACCAGAATTGAGAATTTGTTCCAAGTTTTCTATAGAAGGTTCAAAGACACATATTCTTTGCAGTGAAGACTGGTCCTTCTTTGTAGAAAAAGCTACATTCTTCTACCAAGCATTCAGAACCAGAGGGACACACAAGAAAAGGGAGGGAGTGCCCATCTATAGAGCTTCATCAACCATTGTAGGGGACAAGCCCCGTTCATCCCCAGATCTAACTAAAATTGTCAGCCAGGGCCTCCTGCCAGGGAATTCCGGAAAGTCCATCAGGAAAATCAATACGGTTTCTTTTACTTTGCGAAATCCACCAAGAGTATCATTAAGGCTCCAGAAGAGAGATTCAAACTTAAGGTGTTAATTTTCTGTAAAGCGTTTTGGTGTGAGGCGGCTGAGGACTGAGGATGAAAGGTTGCATTTATAATTACATAAATTGTGAAAAATTACTGTTGTTCAGAGTGTGGTAGTGAGTATGGATGAAAGGCTAAGATAAGTTTTTCTATCCAGAGGTTATTTAATTCTTTCAGCCACCCGCCCCACTCCACCCATAGGTTTATAAATTCTCAAATTAGAGAGTCTTAAAACAGAAGCTTCTATTTTGGCCAAGCTTTATTAATATTATTTTATGCTCAGTTTCTCATACCTGGGTTAGTTATGCATAATGTTTTAATTCTGGCTTGTAAAAAATATTTTAAAGGACACATTCTTTATGCTTGTATCATATATAAGATAATTATAGACTGCAGGGTGCTATCCTGGACATCAGGTTCAGGATTTTTGTCTTAATCATACCATTCAGTTCACAGCACATTATTAGCACTGGTCTGTACAAGGCACTACCTTGTTTTATTTCACTCCCTTTAATTCTATAACCCACTCACATTCCTCTCTCTCTCCCCCTAGCCAACAATTGCAATGTGTTTGATGTATACCTTTCTTTTGCATGTGCTTGTAGCATGCATATTGTTCACTTTTTTCCCATGTTTTTTATTCTCTAAGATACTATATTTTTCAGTCCGGCTATTTCCTTTCTAAGTAATCAATGTGTAGTTTTTTCTTTTTTTAATTTTTAAAGATGAATTTACGGTAGGAATCATTTGGTTCTGACTGCTGCTTGAAACTTACTCTATATATATTTCCATCACATTTGCCCTACTCCCTGCCCTGAAGAACTCTCTCCACCACTGCAATGAACTTCCTCATACATGTACCGTTAGGGGTTAGATGACCATATTGTCCAAGGTAAGTCACTTCTGAAAGTGAATGAAGGCAATATTAATGGACCTCCTCGGGGAAGCCAGGTTGCGTGGTCATTCTGTTTATGGATCTATGTGGGACCCTTTGGAATCTATGCCAAAGAACAGCATTCAAATATTCTAATCTAACTACTACCAAATTTCTCACCAGAATGCAGGATTAGTCTACATTTTCATCAGCCCAGACACAGTTTCCATTTTTATATTATTTTCACTGTAATATTGCCTACATACATGTTAAGATGTTTTTAAATTTATGGAATGTTCTTTTAAAGCAATGTCAAGCAAAACTAAGCCAAATATCTAAACAATTTTAAAGTCATAAAAAATACAGCAGTCCGATATATAGCCAGGAGTCAAATGCATTCTCAGAGCCATATATTCATTTCTTTGCACGATTGATATTCTCTGCACAAAGGCGTATTGGTAAAATCTTATATATCAACATTGCCAAATCTCTTCTTCCATGAGGATACACTTGATGATATTCACATTTGGAAATACTAAGATTATTTGTCTAGGGCTCATAATGTATGCCCACAAGCTGTAAAATCATCTCTTTATCTCCCACTGAACATCACTCAATAATGTGTTAGAGCACTAGCTTTGAAAAACATTATGATTTATTTCAATATGTAAATACACAGTGCATAAGCTATCCTATGTAAGGAAATCTTCCAAGCTACTGAGGTACCCAAACTGCACTATAATTCCAACCATACTTCCTCATGTGATTCAAAAGCGCGGCCAAGTACAGAAGCAAGTGCTTTAGAATGCTTTCCCTATACCACCCAACCCACTCCACCCTTCCCTATTTTTATGGCTCCCTAGGTAAATATATTGTTTTCCACTGTTTGTTGCGTGAAATCTATGAAGTATAGGAATTTTTAAATGCAAATCAAAGACTTACTATATTATAGGGTTACCAGGAATCTGGAATCACTAGAAATGTGTGACTTGTTCATTGAAAGTATTATAGACTAGAGGGATCAACAGAAAAAATGTCAAAGTCCAGCAATATAAATGTTAAAGTGTTTCCCCATCCCCTGAATATTTTGACATATGGTGGGTTATGATGATGAGATAAAGTAAAATAGAAGAATGTCAGAAAAGATATTGAAATATTAGGATTATGGCATCTTGGCGAATGTTTCCCTCTTTGAAACAAACCTGGAAAATGACATATTATGATCATTTGGTGCACCCGTCATCAAGAGGGCAAGGAAATCTCTTATAGTCTCTATGAGCCAGACCAGCCTCTGTTCTTTTCTATACTGTTCAGAACCTTAGAGGGCAATAACAGCTACTATAAGAGGGTCCAAGTAAATATGAAAAATAAGTCTAACTATATGTGTCAGTAGCAGGAGACCCAAAAAATTTGTCTTACTTTGCGACCCCCAAAAAATTTAAATTTTGGTTTTTTAAATATTGCTAAGTAATGAGGCCACAAACATCCTCTCCCTATTTCTCTCTCTCTCATCCTAGTTACATATCCTTGACCTCCACCTTATCCTTCACATGCTTCCTTTTGATTAGCCCAAGTCATAAAGCCACCTTTTAAGAGCAGCCAGTTGTCTTGAATGTGGATGTAGTCAGCAATAGAAGGTCTTTCTGAATAGACAACTTTTGCCATTTCCATTTCTAGTTATGTAGTGGTAATACAGAAGAAGTACCAAGTTTTCATTTGTATCTAAATGCTACACCAAATTTTCTTTTTAATTCTAGTAGTTTTTGCTTTGTCTTGCTTTAGTTTTGCCCTATTTCATTTTGCTATTGTTAGGCTGTTTATACTTTGTGTTGGATTTTGTTTGTTTGTTTCAACAGAGTACCTTGATTTCTCTGGATACATTATTTGCCCAAAAAGATAACTTTTCTTTTCCAGTTTACATTCATTTTTTACATTGTTATTCGTCTACATTTGCAAGCCTCTCCAAAGCACTGTTGAATAATATGATAATAGCAGCAAACTCTGTTAGTTCTTGATTTTGATTGAAATGGTTTTAGTGGTTCCATATTTATTTGGAGGTTTTATCAAATATAATTTATCATATTGAAGCAACAGCCCTCCATTACTTGTTTAGAAAGGACTACTGCCCTTCCAAATCCCTTTTCAGCCTCTGTCTATCTATCAGTGGTGTGCCTGAGTCAGCTCACCCAGACTGGGGAGATTGGGGAGATTTCCAATTGTGAAATTCCTTCTCAACTCCATTCAGTGTTATCATATTGGCTAATGATTGAAGTATTTTTAAATGGCAATGGTGGAAGTATTTACACCAGGGAAATCAGCAAATGCAACAAATCAGGGTTGTTTTTATATTTTAGAAAGCTGATTGTTAAACATTTGCCACACACCATAGGACATAATCATACAGTCTTTCTCCTTTGATTTCATTAATGTAAGTCATTCATTCAAGAAATGCATATTGAGCAGACACTATATAATAGGTGTTGTTCTAGGTATTGGGGATAGAGCAGTGAAAAAAATATACAAAATTCTTTCCCTCATGCAGCTTAACATCTAGTAAAGTTTATATTCTATGATGTGATTATGTTGACAAACTTCCTGATACTCAACTATATTTTTATTATGGAATAAATCCTAGTTGCCCAGAGGGCATATTATCTTCATGTAGTGCCGAGTTGAATTTTCTTATTTAGAATGCTTGCATCTATATTCACCAGTGATAATAGTCTGTAGTTGAAGGGTTATTTTTGTATTATGTTAATCAGGTTTTGCTATTAATTTTATTTTATAAACATAAAATTAACTGAGGAAATTTCACTTTAATTGTGAGGTCTGGAATAGCATAAATAACATTGGAATCATCTGTTCTTTAAAGGTTGGCTAGAAACTCAGCTGTGAAACCATCTGGACCTGGGTGCCTGTTTTGATGGTAGATCTTTAATTGCCCTTCCAATCCCTTCTATGGCAATGTGTCCATTTAAACTTTTTATTCCTTGGCATAACATACCTTTTGATGGAAAACAGCCATTTTGTCTAGATTTTCAAATGCATAACCAAAGAGCATCACTAAGTATTATTTTAAAAAAATTTTAAGCCCTTCCATATTTGTGTATGACACACTCTATTTTTCTCTCTTATTCTTCATTCAGGCTTCTGGATTCAGGCTTTTATCTATTTGGTTAGTCTTTCTAAAGAACAAGCCCATGGGTTTATCTTACTTTCCACTCCTTTGGTTGTTGTTTCTATAACAATTTCAGTTTCTATCTTTATTATGTTTCTTCCCAATATCTTTTGGTTAATTTCATTGTTCCTTTTTCTTATTTCTAAAACTGTATGTCAAGTTCCTTTATTTTCAGCATTCTTTAATAATGACAGCATTTAGTGTTATATTTTCCTCTTAGTATAATTTCAGTGCAAATACAGATTTTTATATGAAATTAATTTTTATTTCAAGACAATTTATAATATCAATTTGAATTACTTTTTTAATTTCTGAGTTGATTATGAGAATATTTTTTAATTTCAAGTAGTTAGTATTTTTTGCTCATCTTTTTTAACTGAATTATCAATAACATTTTGGCTCACCACTTTTTTGCCTTTGAATTTATTAAATTTTTTCTTTTGTAGTAAAGTACACACTTTTGTAAATATTTCATGAAAGTAAAAACTTAGACATTCTATATGCAGACTTAAAACATGACAGTGTTATAAACTGAATTATGTTCTCCTAAATTTCATAGGTTAAAGCCCTAGGGAACCCCCCAATGCCCTATGATTATATTTGGAGATAAGGACCTTAAGGAGGTAATTAAGGTTAAATGAGGTCATAAGGGTGGGACCCTAATCCAACCATACTCTTGTCCTTTAAGAAGAAGAAGAGATACCAGGATCTCCCAGAAATAGAGAAAAGACCATGTGAGGACATAGCAAAAAGGACAGAGACCTCTAGAGAAACCGAACTGCTAACGTCTTAATGTTGGACTTCCAGCCTCCGGAACTGTGAGAAAATAAATTTCTTGTTTAAGCCACTCAGTGGTACTTTGTTATGGCAGCCCTAGCTGTGAAGAACATAAAGATAAAAGATAAACTCAAATGTATTAATTATAATTACCCAAAGGATGCGAAAATACTGATTCAAAGGGGCACATTCACCCCGATATTGATAGCAGCATACCAACAATAGCAAAATTACGGAAAAAGCCCAAACATCCATTGACTAATGATAGATAAAGAGGCTGTGTGTGTATGTGTTTGTGTGTATACATATACATATACATATATGTGTGTGTGTATGTATATATATGAGAATATGAGAGAGAGAAAGCACGCGCTACACACAATGGAATAATACTCAGCCATTAAAAAGAATGAAATCTTGCATTTGCAATGACATAGATGGAACTAGAGTGTATTATGCGAAGTGAAATTAATCAGTCAGAGAAAGACAAATACCATATGATTTAAGAAACAAAACAACAGATGAACATAGGGTAAGGTAAAGAGAGAGAGAGATAGAAGGTGGCAAACCATAGACTCTTCACTATGGACAATAAGCTGGGGGTTCATGGAGGGAGGGGAGTGGGGGATGGGCTCAACGGGTGATGCGTATTAAGTAGGGCACTTGTTATCATGAGCATTGGGTATTATATGTAAGGGATGAATCACTAAATTCTACTCCTGAAACCAATATTACACTATATGTTAACTAGTTAGAATTTAAATTAAAACTTTTTTTAAAAACTCACTAATTATATTATTTCTATTTTGTGTTTTCTTGCATACTTTGGGGCTACTAGATTTACCCCTTTTGCATGAAGTGTATGGAAATTTCCCATTATAACAATTATTTATCAACTTTTCCTTGTATATCTAACAGTTTTTGCTTTATTTACTTAAATGTACTGATGTTTACTTAGTACATACAAGTATTATATTTTACTCATAAATGTTTCCTTCCATAATTGCATAATATCCCTACTTATTCTGTTACTGTTTTTTAATCTTTAGTATGCTAAACTCTAATTTTATTAATTATGGTCTAATATTAACATTGCCACTATTGCTTTCTGTTTGCTTTTTCCTTTATCCAACTTACATTTTGGACATTTTTTTCAATTATTCTGCTTTAAGTGTTTCTCATAAAAACAATATATTTTTGGATTTTGTTTTTTAACCTTATACAACTATCTTTGACAGCCTATTTATGTTTAATTTGCTAGGTTTTATTTTTTCCATAACATTCAGTACTCATTTAATTTTGTTGCTTCTTTTCTCTCTCTGATTTTGAGCTAGCTTAATGAAGTTGCTATTCATTCATTCTTTTTATTTAGACATTTTACTGTGCTCTCTACTGCAACTAGGGCAACTTTCCTTCCTGAAATGCATAATATGCCAGTTATTATCATCAATGAGATGTTCTATGTCCCAATTGTTTTTGCAATTGCACTCTAACCCAATTAGATTAGACCTTTAGAATATTTTGTCTTGTCTACTTTCCCAACCAATGAAAATTTGATTGATTTTACTTCACTTCTTTCACCATACCTAACAAATTCCTAAGCTTTGCTTCATTTAGTATTATAACTAGAGACTATTTTTTGTGCCATTGCAACATGACTCTTGTATTTCAATAATTTTTGTTTTATAGTTTATTTTCAGGTATTCTCTCATATTAAATTTAGCTATGTATGTTGCAAGTTTCACTGGCAACCACTTGCCTCTTCACTTTCCCCTATATTAAAGTTTATCTTCTATGTTTTTGCTGTTGGAGTAGATGGGGCAAGTGGATAGCACATTTTCAAAATCTTTCTATGTGTCTGAATAGATTTCTTTCATCCTAGCAGATGATTATCAGTACTTTCCCCTCAGGCATCTCATAATTTCTAGGTTTCAGTTTGCTGATGCAAAGTCTGATGTCATTCTGATTCTTTCTTATTTCTGCCTAGAAGATCAGAAAATACTCTTTTTATTCTTGAAGTTTAGGAATATTCCCAGGATATTTGTATAAGGTTTATCTTCAACTTTGCAAGCTCCTTTAATCTGCAGACTTGACCATTTTTTCAGATCAAAGAAATTTTAATCTATTGTTTACCTCCTTTTCGTCTGTTTTGTTCTCTCCTAAAATCCTATAATTTAATTGTTGTGAAATATTAATATGTCAACTAAATCTGTTACACTTCCCCTTATGATTTCCAGTTCTTTTGCTTTTTACTCTGGTCTTCAGATTATTTCTTCCATTTGTTCTTCCAGATCTGCAGTTCTGGTTTCACCAATCCCCTTTAAATTTACTAAATTTTAAATTTACTAAATTCAATTCACTAATCCCTTTTCAATTTACTAATCGAGAAGTCATGATTCCTTTGTTTGCCTTAGATCAAATGTGTCTCTTTATTCAGTAACTGCATCTAATGCTCTAATACATTTTAGTACATGTCATTATCTGTCTCCTCCAGCAGTTCTGCTTCATTAAGAGATTTTTGTTGGGACGCCTGGGTGGCTCAGCTGGTTAAGCGGCTGCCTTCAGCTCAGGCCATGATCCCAGTGTTCTGGGATCGAGTCCCACATCGGGCTCCTTGCTCGGCAGGGAGCCTGCTTCTGCCTCTGCCTGCCTCTCTGTCTGCCTGTGCTCACTCTCTCTCTCTCTCT
>ML099560.1:3291-43686 GCA_003697995.1 Taxidea taxus jeffersonii
AAAGAGTTTAATAAAAAGGCAAATGTCCTCTTCTTTTGGGGAAGTTCTTATAAGATAATATCCAAGAAATATTAAACCATGTCCTTTATAGAAAGCCCACATAATTTCTAACTTTTGAAGTCAATTTAATGATCCACCCCATAGTATATGGACAGAATTCTCCGCAAGGATCAGGAGAAATTAATTAGCAAACAGACAGATCCAAGCTCCTTCCTCTCTGCACTTGTCCCTTCTGATGAGCTGAGCTGTCTTGGAGAAGTCTGAAAGTTCGGAAATGCGTGCCGCTCTGCACGAGGCCCCCCTGACTTCGTTTCTATATCTCTTCATACCCTGCTCCCCATTAGCAGCAAGTGTGGTCTCCATAAGTCACAAATCAGACCTGAAAACCTTTCAATAGCTTTCCACCACTTAGAATGAAACACCGTCCTATTCTAGGCCACAGAGCCTTACATAATGAGAGCCTGGCTTCTCTTTCCAAGCTCATCTCATGCCCCTGTCCCATGGGCCACTACATCCCAGTGAGAAGCCAGGCTCTTGCCCACAACAGGACCTTGACACTTGCCCTTCCTTCCACCTACAAGGATTTCTTTTCTTTGTATGTCTTGTACCTTCTCTCCTTTAGGTCTTGGCTCATATGTCCCTTTCCCAAATGCACTATTTGAATCTTCCACATCCCAACCCTTTCCTAATCCACTCAAGCCCTAGCCCAAAGTCCTGTGTTCCTTTATTCTGGTCTGTAGATCAATCTCTGCTTATTTTGCATCTGTTTACTTGTTTGCTTGTATGTATGGGAATGTAAGTAGTACAAGGGCAGAGGCCACGTCTGCACCCCCCAGTATGGTGTCTTCAGCACATGTTACGGTGCCTGCTACCATGTAAGTGTTAGGAAGGATTTGGGGAAGAATGATCAGGGGTTATAATTTCTACTTTGCATAGAGAATCTGAGGCCTACACTTGCCCAAGTGGATCAGGAGCTGTCACTTTCCTCAGGACTTACTGGTTGGGGCTGATGACTGGCAGGAGTTTCCCAGAGGCTGCCCCTCTAATGCAGAGATGCTGGAATGGGTGCCGTGGAGCTCAGGAAGCAAGGCAGAGCTCCCCCAACACTTTCCAGAGACTTCTTGAGGCTCTGATGAGCTGGTGACTCCTCCTTCTCCTCCTTCAATTTGCACAAGGCCCCTGAGCTGTTAGGTAAGTGCAACACTGGGTCTGATTCCAAAGCTCATGTTTTCAATTACAGTGATAATCCACAGACTATAACTGGCCACGTGAGTGACCTGAAAGACTTAAAAAGAACTGCTTAGTAAGAGGATCCTAGTCACCATTAACTGTGTACATTGCTGCCGTTGGCTCCTGATAGAAACCTCAAAGCAAAGGGCAGGCTCTTTGAGCTGTCTAATACTTACACTGAAAAAGTGAGGAGAGTTGGTTTAATAGGAGCCGTACATTTTTCTTTTTCTTTCAGATGACCCCTTCTGCATACCATCCTCCATGCTTGTCCAGGTCACAGATGCATATAATGGTTGTGATGGGACACAAAGAAAACAGGCTTTTGTGTTCCACAAGCCCTCAGGTAAACAAAGATTGTAGACATTCACAAAATGTTTGGGAAAGGTCTCTCGAACAGACCCAGGAGTCTTCGGAGAATTGGGCTCCTCCTGAAGACCAGAAAGTTCCTATGGACTTGAGGAAGGGGAGAGATGACAGGCACCTGAGGAGGCAAAAGTGTGGGGTCCTGGAGGAAGGCTCTGTCCTCTTCTTTCTCGGAGGTGCTCCAGGGCCCCTGGAAGGGAATGGCCAGTGTGGAACGAGGCAGGCAGGGCTGGACAGCCTCCCTAGGCGTTCTGCACAGTGAGCAACCTGGTCGCAGAACAACCTCCCGCTCTCAGGTGGCAGGAAGCAGACACGTGGATGCCAGGGCTGACGGATGAGCCAGAAATAGGGACACCTCAGCAGCAACTGGCCTGCATCGCAACGGAGGGTGCCCAGGCCACGACAGCTCAGAAAAGATGCTGACAAGATCAGGGAGCTGACCTTCCAAAGGTCTGGAAACCCCGCCCATGGTCCAGATCTGAAACTCTCCCTTGGGCATGAGAGACCAAGGAAGCCCCAGCTCCACGGAGATTCGGTTTCTGCCTCATCAGTGGAATGGAATTTGAAGGCAAAACTCAGTTTAGGAAAAGGGCAATTTGCATTTCTTGCACCCCCAAGAGTAGGACTTTAAGCTTCCTCTGCTCTGCCATTTCCAGGGGGCCTGGGCTTATTTCCATCTTGTGGCTTGGCTACTAAACCCCCACTCTGAATGCCATCCACCACTGGGTAGGGAGGGAAACACTGGCCTCCTCCCTCAGCCCTGTAGGTTCACAGGGAACAGTCTCCAGGCCAATCTACATACGAAGCTCCCGTCCCCTGACGTGGGAGCCCCCGGGCCCCACCATCTGATTTCCTGAGCACCCTCAGAAGCTGGGGGGCACACAGCTGCCGCGCTGTGGGCCGGCCCTCCATCCAATTTAAACTGAGTTTCAAGTTGGTTTTGGAGAAAATTTATACAGTTTACAGGCTTAAAGCATTTGCTTTATCCCAGAGGACAGGCAGAGGAGGGGAGGAGAGTGGGAATGGCTAACATTATCTAGAGGAGAGGGAAGAGAGGCATCCCCAGGAGACCAGGAGGAATGAGCCCCGGAGATGCAAAGAGGGCAGATGACAGTTGTCAGATGAGTTTCATCACTCGGCTTTGCCTCTACCTGCTCCCAACTTCTCTGAACAATTGTCCTTTGGGGCCCAAACTTTCCCTGTTTAGTCTCAGCCCAAAAGTGAGTTGGCAGGAAGTTTGAGCAAAACTGTTTCGGGCATCCGGGAGTTATGCACGCAGGCAATGAAATGACATTGTTTCCGCCTTCAAAATAAATAAGAGAGTTTTTGGTCACAGAGAGCTCAGCAATGAGAACTCAGAAATGGCTGAACCTCTAGATGTGAGGAGTCCCACGTCCCTGGTAAGCAAACAAATCTCAGAGACTTGGGGGAAAATGGTCTGAATAAAGAAGCTGCTGGAGTTTGAGGGGAGTAGGGGAGGCAGACAGATTTTGTTAGCAATGTGAAACTCTTTTCACTTGGACTGCATAATTACCTCGGGATGGAAACCGCTGCTCTTATTCATATGCTCTTCTGCTCAGCCACTGAAGAGAACAAAATTCCCTCTGCTAGGCCTCCAATTCCTTATAATTTTCCACAACCTAATTGTATGGTTCCAAATGGACAAAGTTTTGTGCTTTTCCTTCTGGTCTCCCTCCTCTCACAAATAAATGGATATTTTAAACACAGCCCCCCTCAAACACAAACAAAGTCATAAAGTGCTCCAAATCCAGAGAAACAGCATTTGCAAAAGAAGAGGCACAAAACTATTTGTGGGGGGCGGGGTGGGGGGGGTGGCAAGGTGGGCAAGTCATGTCTCCCGGGTTGACATTTCTTAACTGGTGAGTGCCTCCTAGGTCCGAGGTGGCAACAGTTGGTGTGGGTTATGTAGCTGAGCTGATGTCTTTTCTGGTCTCTATTTTTTTTTTTTTATTAACAAGGTAACAATATATAATCTGGAAAATGGGTCTCTAATGCTTCTTTCCCACCCAGTGCCTATGCAGCGCCACCACTAACTTGCAAACAGGCCTTCTTCTTTCTCATTTCGCCCTGCAGATGAGCTCTAACATGGCAGAGAGGCAGGCACGTGTGCATGCAGGAGAAATGTGCTTTAAACATCTCAATATATTACCTGTCTGACTCTGGCATGCGGCAAGCATCTCACTGCTCCGTGGAGGCATCCCTCCCTGCCCTCCCAGCCTTTGATATGCAAGGAGCTAAGGCCAAATCAGCCACTCTGTAATTTCCATTGTAAGCATCTTTAGAGATGAGTGCTTCTGCAGAGAGATGCCAGGGCCCCCAAATTGGACTCCATAATGAAGCCCTCAAAGAGGAGCGATTTTGCAGAATTTAATGGGCTTTGGGGGACAATTTTACAGGCTGGTTTCCAGGAGCACAAATATTCAAATCGCTCAGCCCCTGTTTGAAGGCATATCTGAAGGTGCACCCTACAACCCGAGTGTAGCAGGCTCTTTTGAATCCTGTCCTTGAAACAAAAAAGAAGGAAAAGGAAAGAAAGAAATGCAGTGCCCCCTGGGACTTTGCCAGCAGAGACTCTGGGTAAGCTCGGAGTGACTGCAAAGCCCTGCCAGGAGTCCTTGGGGCTGGAGGGAGGAAGTGGATGAGAGAGACCGGAGATGAGAAGGGCCTTCAGCAGCCATTGGGGAGGCAGCGGCGGGGGAGAAGAAAGGGAGACACGCACTAAAAACAACAGAAACACAGGTGGAAATGGCCTTGTGGGAAATCAGCCTGTCAACAAACAAAGCTGGAGGCTAGAAACCGCTGCCTCCCCAGCCCCGGCTCTTGGGCAAGGAGATCGTTCTGTAAATAAATTAGCGGTGGCTTTGACTGCTAGGAAATTAATACTGACACCATGAAAGCTGCAAATGACTCCCTTTTATCAGGAGCAGAAGCGCTACGCTTCGCAAAGGGATCTTTTTGCCATTCCGCCTTTTATTTTGCTTTGTTTTCTCTGGGAAAGTAAATTAGAGCCACTTACATCAGCAGCTCAGGTTAAAGAAAGGGGAAAAAGAGAGAGAGAAAAAATAGTTTCATTTCATGTACCAGTGGTTTAGAACTTCATTTAGAGCTAATCACACCCCCATCTTCCTCCGAGCCATTTCTGACAGCAACACAGCCTACATTGCCAATCGGAAGACACAGGCACTCTGGTCTTTGCTGGAAACGCACCCAACGACCAGAGAGAGGGTCTTGAGCCTTCTGTCAATGGTTGGGCAAGTTCAGTTTCTGGAAAAGGCAATTAACTCATGGTCAAGTAAACCGGGAACTAATTGTTAAGACCTCCCAGTGTGGGTGTCTTCGAGGGGGTATGAGGTATTTCCTTCAACTTGAGTTCTTCCTCCAGAAAGATGGCCATATTTTTCCCTTTCAGAAGATAGGAGTAGCTTAAATTTATTAGGAGGAATAACCTGCTTTAAGAAGAATGACTCAATAAGGCAAAGCAAAGGCTCTTGAAATGTAGTCATGTTTATGTTCTGGTGAGAAATCAGAATATCTTCCATTCCACCCCAGTTCTGCCTACTAACCGCTTTTCTCCCCAAACAAAATAGACCAGGGATTTTAAGGAATTGGATAGCTTTAGGACAATTCACATTTTACAAGTCTCTATCACCCAATATCCTCTTAGTTAAAACTTGCCCTTAACAATTTCCATACTTTTATGGTAAACCCCAAATTGAGGGAACTAAAAAGGACTTTGAAGCCTCATAAATTCTGGACTATCAGAGATATAATTATTTGATCTAAGTTTATTGGAAATTACATGCTGTCTCTTTATGCCTTGGGAAAACAGTAATCCTTATATGGTTATGGTGACTACAGAAGAGCCAGAGTTCAAGATTAGTGAACACAGGTCCAATACCAACAGAAATCAGAGGCTTTCTGCACATTAATTCTGCAGCTGGTATAGAGACAGGCTTCCTAGCTCTCCTTTACTACCTTGTTATGGGCGGACTCCCATGTAGACAAGAAACAAGGAAGGGTCAAAAGAAAACCCAGTCCTTGGACACCCAGCAATTAAAAAAAAGGATTTTAATGGACACAACAGGAATCACCCTCAAAGCAGTACAAACCATTCACCGACATAAAACAAAGGAGTTGTGACTAGCTGCCCGGGTCCCTCAAACTTTGAGAACCAAGCAGCACCTGAGCCATAGCCGGCAGCAGGCGAGACCCAAGGAAAGCTGAGCAAAGAAAGCGGACCAGTGTCAGGGAGGCTTGATACATTCACGGTGAGCCACAGTGGCAGCACAGAATGTGACCTAGGCTGCAGCCGCTGAAGAAGCCCAGACTGATCATGTCCCCCGCCCCCCCCGCCCCAGCCGCACACCGTAGAGCTCTTATGGCGGGGGCCTCACTTTCATACGGGACCCTAGGATGGGTGTGTGTTGGAATCGAAGTGCCGGAAAGCTCTCTGGACAGTTGCTTCATGGGAAACAGACCAATTTGCCAAATGAGCAATTGTGAACGACCAATTTGTCAAATTATAAAGTTTACAGAATTCAAATTGCATGACATGATTTCCACAGCCTTGGAGAATTTGTTTTTTTTCAAGTTTTAGTTTCAGCAACTAGGAAAGTTGTCATTGATTGGTGAAAATTAACATTCATACAAAGCCACCATTTGGAAAACAAATCAAGCCCAGAAAAATAAAAAAGGATGCAAATTAGCATGGAACAATAAAAGGCATATATATCCTTTGTGTCTGGATGGTTGAGACATTTGAAATTTGAATTCCACACAAGATACACACTTAATCAAGCTCACTGCACAAATCACAGTAGATCAGACTCAGAAAAGGTTTTAGAAAAGACCCTCACTTTATCACTTAGGTCATCCTGGACTCACAGAACGCCCACCGCCCCTAACAGAATATAGAAGGAGTTTTCATTCTGAAACTTCAGGGCCTCAAAGAACAGAATGATGTAGGCTCCACTGAACTTTGGCTGGTCTCTGTTGAATGCGTATAGCAAAAGGCTGGCTGACTCTTCCAGATCTGGTTTAAAGTCATTGTTTGAGAGTCTTTGGTCATGTGATAACTTGTCAGATTGGTCGCTTACTGAATCTGCTTTTGGACAGTGGACCTAGAATTTTGCTCAGTGTCAATACACTGAGTAAATACACAGGTATGCATGTTAGATATTGCTGGCTGGCAAAGGGTGGGCTGACAAGCAATAGCTCATTTAAAGGTTTACGAGCAGCAAGATGCTGTTGACTTTGAGAACCCAGTCTCACTACAAGGTTTTGTATCATCCCAGCAAAGAGCAGAAGAATGCCCAAGTTGTACTGGATCTAAAAGAAAGAGAAATGCACATTTGGACATGACTTAAAAAGCATGAAACTATTAATGGATAAGGTAATACACCATACGTGTTCATCTATAATATGAGAACAGCAATTTAGGCACAAGATGGTTACACAGGATGCTTGATCTTCCAGGATTTGTGGGAAAATCACTGAAGTTGAGAAATACTTTCAACCAATACATAAAGGCAAAGGGCTGCTCTCCATTTTCTTCATGTTTTTTGATGAGCCTGGAGAGTTTCTGCTATTGGCTCTCCCAGAAGGGTCCACCATTCCAACCACGCAACATAACAAAGACTGTCCCTTGCCCACAGAGTACGTTTGTGTAAATTAGAAAATGATGCCTCTTCCTTTAAGACACACTCTTTTCCATGGTCAGAAAATGACTCTATTACACTGACTTTGTTTCAAGTGGATACTTTACTGCCATCTGATGAAAAGTTGTCATTATAATTTTACCAATTTTGGATATCAACTAGGTGAATTGTGCTCCCATAGATATGAAATTCTTGTATAATGTGTAATCTGTACAACTATGTGGGGAATCGGACCTTGGAGCAGAATATGGATTGGAAGATGGGGCGCAGACGCTGGCTGATGAACTGTAATGGAGGAGAACACGATCTATAATTGGCCTGAGGACAGACGAGAGGCTCCAGCTGGAGAGGACGTGGTTTACCTGTGGTGGTTACTGCAAATGCTTCCCCAGTGAGCACCGCTGGCCTAAGGCAGGGCTCACCGACCTCATTTCCCTTTGATCCTTTCCTGGATTACTCTTCTTCTGATTTCCTATTCTACTAATATTTGAGTCTGTTCTGTCTTCCATTTCTCATGATTTAAGCCAGACACTTATACCCCAAAATGACCATTAACCCCTTCTAAGCCATTCACAACATTTGTTATGCATAAGATAGGTATTGGCATGGTAGACTTCTGGCATTCACAGAGTGAATTTCCTGGTTTAAACATTTGCTGGTTCTCCCCAAAAGTCCTATGGTTCCTGTGGGTGAGCTGGACCGTCTAACGAGCATTCATTCAGTGTCGTTATTCTTATCCCATGCTTTTTTATGACAAAACTATACATATTGGGGGATTCAAATATGTCTCTGGACTAATACCTTTGGGATGTTAAGAGTCTACTCTACATTCAGTTTGGTTCTAATAATATATGACATGATTCCTGTCCCCAAGGGGAAGGTAAGACTAACATAAATGAATGCTTGGCAGGCAGTATAAGATAGTATATTTTTATCTTTTTCCCAATACCTATCTCAATTCAGAGCATGTAAGAAATTATTCTCAATAAGAACTTGCTAAGAATTCACTCTATGAGAGTGTTCTAAGCATGCTTCACCACGATGTGAGAGAGACTGCTACCAAAATATCTGTGGCAGATCTCACAATGGCTCTTGTTGCCTGTGTTGGTCATGACTTAATAGATGAGACAAAGTAGAACTGGATTTTGTCAGGATGCTCCAATACACTAATTTAGTGTATTGAAGGCTTGAAGTGTATTAGGCTTGAAGTTTCCATAAATTCTTACCCATCAGACTACACCCTCATCATTTCCTACTTTTAGAGGAAGTCCAGGGGAATTTAGTGGAATCCAAACAGACAAGTTTCTGGTGAATTATAAGGTAATGAATCATAGGACTTGATTTTTGCTCCACTGATGTCCTGAGTGATGCCTTTCAAGGAATCCTGGAGGGCCAGTGTATAGCCCTTCCAGAAGGAACAGTGATCGGAATGTAAGGATGCAATCAAGGGAATTTTGGCATTGGATATATGGCCCCAGAAAGAGTACCTCTCAAGTCATACTCCATGGGCCATTAGTTCCAGGAGATCATCTGACTTGTCTCCCTTTCCCCTAAGTGTGGGAAACGTATATAGTCATCTGGAGGGTAATAATACATTTGACATTATAAAGGCTTAATTTGCTTTCATCTGGCTTTTTCCAAATATATTTGAACAAGAGACTCCAACACCTTTTGGTAACACTCATTAGCATCCTCCAGAACTAGTGCTACATGGAATGCGCATTGGGGAATAAAGCTTTGGAAAAAGAGGGAATGAACCCAGATCATTTGAAGACAGCTAGCAGAGACTTTAATATGGGACGCCTGGGTGGCTCAGTGGGTTAAAGCCTCTGCCTTCGGCTCAGGTCGTGATCTCAGGGTCCTGGGATCGAGCCCCACATCGGGCTCTCTGCTCGGTGGGGAGCCTGCTTCCCCCTCTCTCTCTGCCTGCCTCTCTGCCTACTTGTGATCTCTCTGTCTGTCAAATAAATAAATAAAAATTTAAAAAAAGACTTTAATATACTTGATTACTAGTCATGAGAAATTTATATGCTAAGCAATATATAACTATATATGATGTTTATACATAGTTGGCTGAGAAGAATTTGCAATATGTAGGATATAACCCAAAAATAAATAATAAGGCTGCCTAAAGATAAGAATTACTTAAGTGTAAAGGACTACACCTAACTTTCCTTACATTTTCAATGATAGGAAACAAATGTCTTCATAAAAACCTTCCAGTGGCACATTCAGTGAAGCATCCAGCTGGTCCACTGCTTTCCTCTTCTGTAACATAACTAGTATGGCTCAGCTGATCCTTATTATCGACCAAAAAATCAGGCAAACTACCTGGGAAAACCAGCATTCTAAGGATTTTCCTCAAACCCCAACTCCAGATGGACAATGTACACAACTTCAGTGTAACTTGGGTTGTAGGAAAGTGGGCGTTTAATATGTGGAAGACAACAACAGATCTGCAGGTAGAGTATCATTGGAATGATGGAAAAGTCCAAAGTACAAGGTCAAGGGCTCCTTTAGCATTGTTGAATAATTATATTGACGGGACAACTTTCAAACGAAATTGGAACAAGAAATAAAATTTCTAGGACAACTGCCTTCTACACTGGAAAGCCTTTAATGTGATATACTTAGAAATCTGTGATGTCCAGCCTTTGGCGTAGTATGCTTAGAAATCTGTGTTTTCCAGAATCTGGAACATATTCACCTGATCACCAAGTCAGGAAAAAAAGAAAAACCTTTGACTGTGAAAGACAAGAATTTAGTCGAGTCTAGAGACAACAAGACAACCAGATTAAATCTATTCCACTGAAACATAGATATATAATTTCTCTCCAGAGAATACCAAAGACTGACAAAATAAACAAAGAAATAACATGTTTCTTAACTTGTGAAATGTGACAGTCAATGGCATATGGCAAAACAAAATGCAAGGAAACAATGTTACAAGTTTTCCAGTGTTAGTAGCTATGGAGGAAGTGGAAGCATGTCTCTCCTCCTTAAAAGAAAGTGCTAAAAAGAAATCAGTCTCAAAAGTTTCTTTATAGGAAAGCTCTTCTTACTTTTACTATAGGTAGTCTCTACAGTTTGGGGACAGGGAAGTGAGATTGACCAAGTCAACTATTTGGAATTTTCTAAGGTATCTGCTTTGCCTGCAAACATCCTCCAACTAGTAACAAAACTGTATTCACTGTATCACTTCCACTCTCAGGTCATGGTGTGGGCATGTGACACAGACCTGGCCAGCGAGAACATTCCTTCCTTCTCTAGCCATAGTGATTGGTTCAGGGATGCACAAGGGACCTCTACTGGGCAATGAGAATCACACACAGGGCATTTGCCAGAACTGGCAGGAGAGAGGTGCTCTTATTCCCTGGAGAGCTGGCTAAAGTAGAAGGCTGAAACCCTGGAGCAGCTGACAGCCCCGTCTGCTAAGACATGGTAAGGTCTTATCTGAAGGAAAAGCTGAAGATGAAGAAAACAGAGCTAAAAATTACAGAGATAGATTCCTGGTATTTGAGTACTTGAGTCTGACCATGATGAATTTTCATCCACCTGAGTTAATAAATCCCTTTTTATGTTTACCCAGCTTGGGAGTTTCCCTTTTCTTTTCCTTTTTTTTTGTTTCCTTTTCTCTCCCTCCTGTTCTCCTTCTTTTCCTCCACTTCTTCTTTTCCATTAGCAACCTAACAATAAAGAAGCTGAGCCTAGACCAATGGTTCTATCGATTGATTTGGACAAAGAGCTGGTGACTATGATTCACAAGCAACAAATAAGAAAGGTGTGCATATAATAAAGAATTTTAGGGTTGTGCTCAAGCAAACAGATTTGTAAGCCTGATGAATTCTTGATGGTCAACATATTATGCTATGTGATAACTGTTATGAATTTTAAGCAGTTTTTATGCTTCGTTGTAAGTACTTCATATATATTAATGTATATAATACATTCCTATGTACATATATGCATTCCATATAGCTATCTCACACAATAATAATAGCTAAGCATAGAAAGAACCCAAAGTATTAGTATGCCCATCTAGACCATAAACTCAGGGAAGGCAGGATTAAATACACCTTCTTTCCCACTCAATCCCCACTGTCCATCACAAAACCTGGTACCCGGCTGGCTTTCCATTTGTGAAGGAAATAAAAAATAACACTTCCTCTATTGGCTTTGGCATGTTCAAATTTATCTATATTTAGATCCAGTGATCTATGCCAAGTTCGCTATTCCTCAAGCGGGAAGAGAAAAATCAGTTGAAACATATTTTGATGTATACATTGGACAACAAACAGTTAATATCCTCAATAGATAAAGACTGAATGGACTGAGGAGTTTGTAAGCAAGTTGGAATGCTGATAAGCAAAATTTTGTTTCAAATATGTTGAATAAAATATTAAATCTTCAGAGATACCTAGTACTTTGAATTTTAGGGTTTGCTAAGATCTTAACCTAAAATTTATCTCAGTCCTTGAAAAAACGCAAATGCTTCCTTTAATATGCCAGCCTTAAAAAGATTATTCAATAAATGAAGAGAAATGATTATTTATTAGAAAGCAAAAAGTTATATTCTTATCTTACCCAATCTACCAAGGCATCCTCTAGACAGATGAGGATTTTAAATATAAAAAACAAAGCAATACTTAAGAAATATAACTAAATAAATTCTTTATAGGAAAATCATGATAGATTTGGCTTGTACCTCCAAAATGGTAAGAAGAAATCAATAAGCAAACAACAGAGTTGGAAATATACTTTAAATATGAAATGGACAAAGCGTTGATATTCTAAACATGTAAAAAGTACATGAACATGCAATTCATGAAAGAAGAAATATAAATAGCCAATACACATATGCAAACAATGTTCAACTCTTGCAGTAATAAAAATTAAAAAAAATAAATCAAGATATAATTTATTTGGCCCAGTCAAATGGAAAATATGAACAATATTCATAACCCTCAGTCCTGGCAAGGGAAATGGGTCCTTCCATAAAATCTGATTGGAGTACAGTTTCTGTACAACTTTTTCTGGAAGATGATTTTAAAACATGTACTAAAGGCTTTAAAAGAGTTCACGATTACATTCCTTCACCAGCAATTCTATTCTTAGAAAAAAATAGAGTTGAGTATCATGATTCATACTTGGACAATTCACATAAAAGATCAAGCTAGAAACAACCACCATGCCCAACAATAGGAGACTGGTTAAGTAAATTATATTCACAAGATTGAAGATATTCTAGCAATGACATTATGTATTGACATGGGAAGATAGTTGTAGCATACTGCTATGGAAAAAGTAGGTTCTAAAACAGAGAATATAGTACGTACAGTTTTTATAAGAAAATGAATATATGTATTCAGATACATATACATATTGAATAAAAGAGTATAATCTAAAATATTAACCATAGTCATTTGTGGTTAATGGATTAGTGGGACTATGGATATTCTTTTCTTTGCATGTTTCTTTATATTCAAAGATTTTTTTAAATGGGAGGTGTATGCTTAACATATACACAGAAACACACATGTTAAGTATATTGTATGATGTATTTTCAGAAATTAAACAAAGCTGTATAATCAAGTCAAGAAACAAAATATTTCAGTACCTCCAGAATTCTCCCTCTTTCCCCTTTAGTCACCGATAATTCTTCAAATTAAGTATTATGACTTCCAAAAACATAGAATGATTTTTCTCGTTTTATATAAATGAAATCACGCAGCATATAGTCTTTTGCGTCTAGCTTCTTTCATGCAACATTATGTTTATAAGATGTATCTGATTTATTATGCCTAGCTATGGTTTGTTTATTCTCATTGTTGTGGAATATTCCATCATGTAGACATACTAAATTTATTTATGCTTTCTACCCTCAATGGGGACTTGTGTAGTTCTCAGTTTGAGGCTACTATAAATAGTGCTGCTATGAATATTCTAGAACATGTCTTCTTGTGAACATATGTTCACATATTTTTTAGATATGTACCTAGGAATGGAATTGTGTCAGAAAGCATGGTATCCTCAGCTTTTATACCACCAACCAGTTTTCTAGAGGTGTGTACCAATTTACTCTCCCACTATTAGCACAGGAGAGGTGTGCCCTATTGTTTAACTCTATCCAGCTCTTAAGGCAATTGTGATACCAATAAGGAAGCTGCAGAAAAAGAAGTCAAGGAATCAATCCCATTGCACGCAAAAACATAAGATACCTAGAAATAAACCTAACCCAAAGGGTAGAAAATCTGTACTCTGAAAGCTATAGAAAACTTATGAAAGAAATTGAAGATGACACAAAGAAATGGTTGGTCCATGATCGTGGATTGGAAGAAAAAATATTGTCAAAATGTCTATACTACCTAAAGCAATCTACACATTTAATGAAATCCCTATCAAAATACCACCAGTATTTTTCACATAGCCAGAACAAAAACAATCCTAAAATATGTATGGAACCACAGAAAAACCTAAATAGCCACAGCAATTTTGAAAAAGGAAAGCAAAGCTGAAGGCATCGTAATTACAGACTTCAAGCTATATTATAAAACTATGGTACAAAAATAGACACATAGATCAATGGAACAGAATAGAAAACCCAGAAATGGGCCCACAACTATGGGGTCAACCAATCTTTGACAAAGCAGGGAAGAATATGCAATGGGAAAAAAGACAGTCTCTTCAACAAACGGTGTTGGGAAAACTGGGCAATGACGTGCAAAAGAATGAAACTGGACCACTTTCTCACACCATTACACAAAAATAAATTCAAAATGGATGAAGACCTCAATGTGAGACAGGAAACCATCAAAATACTCGAGGAGAATACAGACAGAAACCTCTTTGACATGGGCTGTAGCAACTTCTTACTAGACACATCTCCAGAGGCAAGGGAAAGAAAAGCAAAAATGAACTATTCGGACTTCATGAAGGTTAAACGCTTCTGCACAGTGAAGGACACAATCAACAAAATTAAAAGGCAACCATCAGAATTGGAGAAGATATTCATCAATGACATATCTGACAAGGAGTTGGTATCTAAAATATATAAAGAACTTATGAAACTCAACACTCAAAAAGCAAATAATCAGTTTAGAAATGGGCAGAGGACATAGACATTTTTTCCAAAGAAGACATACAGATGGCTAACAGACACATGACAAGATACTTAACATCACTCATCATCAGGGAAATACAAGTCAGAACTATGATGAGATATCATCTCACACCTATCAGAATGGCTAAAATTAACAACACAGGAAACAACAGATGTTGTCAAGGGTGTGGAAAAGGGGACCCTCTTACACTGTTGGTAGGAATGCAAATGGTGAAACCATCCTGGGAAACAATATGAAGTTTCTTCAGAAAGTTAGAAGTAGAACTACCCTATGACCTAGCAATCGCACTACTAGGTATTTATCCAAAGGAAACAAAAATACTGATTAGAAGAGGCACATGCACACTGACGTTTATCAACAATAGCCAAATTATGGAAAGACCCCAAATGTCCATTGACTGATGAATGGATAAAGATGTGGTGTGCGTGTTTACATATGTGTGTGTGTGTATAAAATTATATATGTGGGGGGCGCCTGGGTGGCTCAGTGGGTTAAAGCCTCTGCCTTTGGCTTAGGTCGTGATCTCGGGGTCCTGGGATTCAGCCCCGCATCAGGCTCTCTGCTCAGCAGGGAGTCTGCTCCCCTCCCCTCGCGCCTGCCTCTCTGCCTACTTATGATCTTTGTCAAGTAAGTTAAAAAAAATCTTATAAAAAATTATATATGTGGTACATGTATATATGTATACACACAATGGAATATCACTCAGCCATCAAAAAGAATGAAATCTTGTTATTTGCAACAATGTGGATGGAGTTAGTGTATCTTATGCTAAGTGAAATAAGTCAGACAAAGAAAGACAAATATGATACGGTTTCACTCATGTGGAATTTATGAAACAAAACAGATGAAAAAAGAGGGGGGGAAAAAGAGAGAGGCAAACCATAAAATAGACTCTCACCTATAGAGAGCAAACTGAGGGCTGATGGAGGGAGGTGAGTAGCAGGATGGGCTTGAATGGATGATGGGCGTTAAGGCGGGCACTTGTGATAACAGTGGGTGTTATATGTAACTGATGAATCACTAAATTCCACTCCTGAAACGAATATTATGCCATATGTTAACTAACTCAAATTTAAACAAAAACTTGAAACTAACAAAAAACCCAATTGCCTCTATTTGTTCATGACAAACAACCCTGGGGGAAAAACTCTTCCCAGAGCAAGCATTCAGTTAGGTTAAAAAAAGACAACTCCCATGTGAGGTCTTCTAGGGAACTAGCAGACAGGTCCAATAATAGGAATGAGGTTTGAAGGAGCTCCAATGCCATATTGCCCCCCTTGAGTTGCTGCCAGGGGGTTGGGTTTCACAGTTATTATGAGCTGTGGGTTTTCAAGGCTACCAGAGAGTTGGGGCCGGTGTGGTATGGGAAGAGGGCAACCAGAAATGCCACAAAGCCTCTCTTCTTACTGAGCTGCAGTCATTTTACTTTACTAAATGTTTTCTGAAGTATTATAAGTCTTTGGTTAATTCCCAGAGTTCTAAAAAAAAAATTGGCTCTGACAATTTTTGCCAGTTTTCTAATTGTTTTTGTGGAGGAGATGATTTTTGGAAGTCAAAATACTCATTTACTTACTCTCTCCTCACCAACATCCCTCAATATGCCTTTTAAAAATTTAATCCTCACCACAATCCTATGAGATACATATAATGATCAGGCCATTTTACAGATTATAAGACTAAGATTTGAGGTCAGGTAACATGCTCAGGGGTACAGTTAGTAAACGGAAGTGCTGGGGCGTACACTCTGGTTATTAAACCCTCCTGCTTGAACTCTTAACCTTACATTCGCTAGGGAAGGAAAGATGGGAGCAAACCAATGCCTCAAGCCTTGGGCCTCTTCTCAGGTCCACCATTTCAGGAGGTGCGGTGGGGTTTGGAGAAACACTGGTGTTATTTTCCTTGAGTATAAAAGGGAGATTATATTATGACTTCTCTTCCTAAAGCCTCAGAATCCAAAGATTCTGCATAGAGAAATAATATGGTATGGAGTGCTAGGTAATTGTTGTTATATAATAGGCAGTATATTAGAAAATAATGTTTTATGGCATTCTCAGAAAAATGCCAAACAGGCCTAAACTATCATGTCCTTCCTGTGGGACCTTCCTCCATAAGCAGGAAGGGCCCCTCACTGTGTGGGTTGAGTTCCAATGAGGAAAGCTTTCAGCTTATGTGACCATCAAATGGGTATTTGTGCCATTTGTGTTCCCCCAACTCCATGATTATATGAAAACAATAGCCAGGATTACACCAGCTTGAGGAAGAATGTCCTTCTCTGAGTGCTCAGCCCTCAGAAGGATTGTTTTTTTTACTTCTGTCACCAGAGTGTGGAAACATGGACTCGATTTTTCAAGCCAGCGATGGAAATAGGACTAACAAGCGGTCCCAGATTCACTCATATGAAAACAATAACACATTCTGTGACTTGGAGGTCTGGAGGTTTATGTTGGCACCAACTGGAATGCTAATGTGCAAAGAATCTGGTCTCTCCTCTCAAACACTAACAAACACCAGCCATTTCCTACTGATTGGTTTCAACCTAACAAGCATTTTTTGAGCCCAAAAGAATATTTCATTGTAGAGTATTTAGATTATGCTGATTACTCACTCATGAGCCCTAAGTTGGTCAATGAAGAACAGATTGCTTCAGCTTGGTATCTACCACCCACTCGCTATCACCACCACGACCACCACCACCCAGGATTAATAGTCATAAACAGAACAAGATATCAGAAGAAAAGGAATCTAAAGTTTTCTTAAGTGCTTCATGAACTCTGGAATATCAGAGATCCCTTTGGGCATACGATAAAAGCTGTGAACATCTCCTCTTGTGAAACTGCCCTACTGGTAGAATTGCCAAGTTCATCTTGGGGTTCACAGGCTCTCCAAAAAGCTTATCCACCACTGAGAATCCTTTCTACGGTGCATCTGTGTCCAGGGCATCAATGCCTTGGTCATATAGGTTTCAAAGTGCATTTCACAGAATTACTCTGGACTTTCCTCCCTCCAACTTAGAATTCTGCCTTGACCTCAGAATTGGTATGTCCAGATGAACCTGGACCATCATTTCTGGAAGACTGTTATTGATTGTGTGAGCAGATCCTTATGGAGGGTATAAAGTGTCATGGAGCAAATTATGGCACCAGCAATGTCATTGATTACTTAGATGTATATGTGTTTGCTGTTTCTCAAAGAGGTTTTTTTTAATAGATATGTTTTTATTTCATATCAGCACCTACAGAAAACATTGACGAAGGTATAAAGAAACTGGAAAACAAAATAAGTAACTTGCAGGTCATTTTAAGTATCAATGAGTTGAGTAAAACTGTAACTATGCCACTATTTTAGTTTTTATTTCTCTGCACCGCCAAATATGAAAATCTAATCTTCAAGCACAGCTACCTTCTTTGCTTTTAATTGTCTTCAATTCAACAGGCACTACTGAGCATTGGTTAAGGGGCAGACCATGGGGTGGGCACGGGGTTACAAGATGGTTGAGGTTCTTCAGGAGCTCACAGTCCCATGGGCATGAAACAGCTTCACATACTAGGGTTCGTCCATCACCAGCCATAGCGGTGCACAGAAGGGCTCTGTCAGAGACGCATGGTATATCTGCGTGAAGAGGAATGAGGAAGGTGACAAGGGAAGAGTTGGGGGAAACATCTGGGGGAGGGAGATGAAACAACACACTCTTGAACAACACACCGAGCATCAGGCATTCTGAAGGGAAAGGACAGGATTCTGAGAGACATGAAGCAGCAGGGCCATGGGGAACACTGTGAGTTGTGCAGTTTGACTAGAGTGTGACATGCAATCAAGGACAGAGGGAGAATGAGGCTGAGGAAGCTGATAACACGGAGGGTCTTGTTTGCCTTTAGAAGAAGTAGGCTTGGTCTCAAATGCCCTGGAAAGTCACGTGAATAGAGTGGTAAGGTGAGCAGGCCTTGTGTTAGCTGGTAGGGTCTGGATACATTAGGGACAGATTTAGGGCAGAAGTAGAAAGACGAAGAAGGCGGTTGTTGCACTTGTCAGTGTGAGAGATGGTGAAGGCCTGCCCTGGGGAGATGGTGGTTAGGGCAGGGAAAGAGCCTAGCTCAAGGAAAACTTAAGAGACAGAATTGCTAGGAGTTGGTGGCTGATCACATGTGGGAGAGAGATGATGGAGAGAGGAAGAACAAATGTGGTTCCATGAACTAAGTGGGATTTTCTGAGGAACATCTGGTGTGCCAAGAAGATGGTGCATTGTGCTTGAGGGAGATGTGGGGACACACTGTGAGTGTCTGAGAAGGAAACTAAGGATGGTGGTTACAACTGTGTGAGAGATCACCCAGTGGAAATATGTAGAAAATTAGCATCCTTAAAATTTTGGGATCATAAACCCCAGGAAGGATACAAAAAAAAAGATTGACTTACTCCCAGGAAAGCATGCATGAGCGCATGCACACACGTGATTTTATTTACCACTTGAGAGGGTCACCAAGCTCAAAGTTCAAAGCTATGAAGAGTGAGGGGAGCATTCTGTGACAGGAGGAGAGGAGTGTTGGATTCAAGTGTCTGGTGCCTGTATCAAGTAAGCATGACGTCCCCAGATGGGATCATCTCCTCTAGATGACCCTGGCAAGGCCACCTGATCTTAGAACGGGAGAGAAATGAGGAAGGCTGAGTGATTGCCAGCACTCCCTCACTGATGGGGCCGACAGCAGCTCAGGAGAGTGGAGGATCTCTGACCTGGGAAAGCCCCTGCTTCCCTCTCCTCTGCGAATCTCATTGCTCTGCCTCCTACCTCTGGGAGCTGGCCTTCATCTCAGGGCTTACAGTGACAAACTCGCCTTTCAGATATGTGTCTGTCATGGGAGGGAGGGTGGAGTGGGAGGACAGAAACTGTCAGAGTGCTTATCCAACATATTACTCTGTAGAATAATTTTCCTGAGGAATTTTTTTTAAGAGCTTATTTGTTTGTTTGTTTAACAGAGGGAGAGAGAGAGAGCACAAGCAGAGGGAGCAGCAGGCAGAGGGAAAAGGAGAAGCAGATTCCCCACAGAGTGGAAAGCCTGACTCAGGGCTGGATCTCAGGACCCTGGGATCATGACCTGAGCCGAAGGCAGATGCTTAACTGACTGAGTCATCCAGGTGCACCCCAAGGAATTTTTATACCCATTATTTCTACTACTTTCATTACATGTTCATAAATTTCAGGTCTTGTCATTTATGGGAGCATCTGAATTTGGGAAGAGATAATGGGTGTGCTTAAGGTCACAAAATAATTCCAGAGGGAGTTCTGATCATTGACAGGCCAATTTTCTAGCTATAAGATCTTGTCACTTTAATCTGAAGATACATGGAAACATATTAAAAAATGTGGATTATATTTTTCTTTTATTCTTACTAAAATTTTCTTGAAGTACCAAAGAGTTATAATAATTAGTATAACAACTTATGGCTTCCTGATGAAAAAGGAAGAGATGATCAAGAAACATGTGTTCCTATGAGCTTATTGCTAAACAAGTTTGGAATTTATTCATTTTATTATTTTTGCTGGATTTTCTATGTTTTGCTTTAAGAAGGCTCAGATATTTGAAATGTATACTTATTTTCATTGAATATTGGCAGTAAACTTTTAAATGTCTTTTATAAATGATAAAAGATAAGATCAGAGAGTTAAGACCTCATCCATGATAACATGGCTTACATTATATCACGATGAGAACCTGTATCTGTCCAGTTTCAAAACAAATTCTTTCCCCACTGCTCCATCCTCTACAGTTTGCACATGGGAGCAAAGCTCAGGAAGGCTCAGGGTTGATCACCACCAAGTGAGAGTGGAGGCGGGCATTCACTTGAATGAATACACTTGAATACACTTATATAAGCTCTGGATCGACTAATTCCTTGTCAAAGGATTTGAGATTAATATCTGAGTTTTAAATGTTGAGCTACAAAGGAGCTGCTAAAACCTCATAGAAGGCAGCTAGCTCTTTCTCCCTCTGCTACAGGCAGAAGAGTTTCTCTTCTCTATTCCCTTCTCTTCTTATGTTTCTGCTTCCTCACTCCATATTCACCTTCTTTCCCATTTTGCTTCTTGAACCTTCTAAAATAACTTACAGCTGAGGACTCAGTCCTTTACAGACTTGGTCATAGTCAATCTTTAGATCCAAATCTCGAACTCCATGCTATTGAGAGAATTAACTGTAGTAGTTCAGGGTGAGGGTTCTGGAGACAGATATCTTTGCCATCCTTGACATTAGCTCAGTGGTCCCATGCTAGGCCCTTAACTTCTGCTCTTTCTCTCTCCCACTCCCTCCTTCTCTTTCCCTTCCTCTGCTTCTCTCTCTCCATCACATGAAGACACAGCAAGAAAGCAGTCATCTGGGGAAAAAAGAAGAGGGTCCTCACCAGAACCAAACCATGCTGATATGTTGATCTTGGACTTCTAGCCTCCAGATCTGTGCGAAAATAAATTTCTGTTGTTTAAGCCACTAAGTTTATGGTTTTTGTTATGACAGCCCAAGCTAACACATGTGATTTGGGGACTGCCATTTCAGACTGCATAGTCTGAGAGGGCTTCTCTAAAAAGCTGACATTTGAGCTAAGAGCTGAATGTTGACAAAAAGGCAGTTAAGTGAAGACCTGGGATAAAGGAGTACTTTTTTTAGTAAGGCAGTTGTATAAGGAAGACTGTGACCCTTTGTATACTTATAACACAGACATAAGGACATCAATTCCCCTCTCTTCCATTCCTCTTCTCCATAGTCTACCAATAATGTCTCATGGCTAGGACTCGAAGACCTTAACTGGTACCTGTGATCCCTACGGGACCATCTATATGATCCCACCCTTCTCAGAAAGCCTTGGGCTTGTTATAGTTCTGATTTCCTTTTTCCAACAAAACTTGCTTTTCCTGTGCCCCATTTCCTCAGTAACTCATATTGGCTGACACACCTAAGGAACGTAAATTACTCCTCCCAGATAACATCTACATTTCACAGGGACCTTCCAAAGGCAACCTGATTCTAGATGAGTGGCAGTGATGTAGGAAACCAGGCACCATTGGGATGACTGAGGGGGGTATTGTAGAGTAGATGCCCAGCACAGGGAGATACATATTTCCTTTCAGGGCTGTCTTTTCCTGTGTGCAGAGAGTACTGATATCTAGAATATACTCCAAACTGACAGTTAAGAATAAAGATTTCTATTATAATTCCAAACATAGCTAAAAATGGAGGTAGGTTGCAATTTAGGCCAAATCATGACAATATCTCCAATAGATTATATCTCAGTACACTTATACAAGCTCTGGATCGACTAATTCCTTGTCAAAGGATTTTAGATTAATATCTGAGTTTTAAATGTTGAGCTACAAAGGAGCTGCTAAAACCTCAAGCAGCTAAAATCTAGTTCCCAATTCACAAGAAATTTGGCCAAGGAAGACATTAAAAAGAGTGGTGTCACTAGTCAGAGTTGATGAAAAGCAAGCACAGAGATGGTACCTATCAAAAGGGAAATTAGAATAAATGAATATTAAAATATTTAAATCTATAATAATGTGTTCAAAACACAGTTCTGAAGAACATTATCATTGGAAGTGAGAAACCAGTGCTAAGTCACTTAGAGTCTTTTCTAAGCGAGGTTCTTCTCCCATTTCAACTCATTAGGATAATATTAGCTTCAAGTGTAATGGTGTAATTTTAACTGTACTGTACACAAATTACTCTGGTTCTCGCTCTGACAAGGTTTAGCAATAATCCCTCTTGGCAGACCTTTAGCAATTGCTAAAATGCTGGAAAAACAAAAAGGAATGCAGCCTTTAGGAAAAAAAAAATATATATATAGTCAAGACAGCCAGTAGATTTTATTTACCTAAAGAGGAGAGAAGAATTCTTCCAAATTCTCTAAGTTTAATGTCTACCTTTTTAAGAGTTTAAAGAAAAAAAAGGACAGAAAACCTCAGAGATTTTGCCATTTCTGAAATTCCCTGGACACCATATTACCGTATAGAGTTTCATGTCATGAGACAGAGCACCAGGATATAGATTTTTGATTTTTATTGTTAACCCTCTGAAGGATAGACTTCTCATACTCACCTAAATACAGATACACATGCATACCCACAAACATATGCTTCTTTTAAGTTCTAAAGGTCAAGTTAATTTCTGCCAAATAGTATAGAGCAAATAAATACAACTTTTTAATGCTCAATGAACACCATTTAATTTTCTTAGAAAAATGGAGAAGGTAGTAGCTACCTCAAAGCTTTCTATGAGGATTAAATGAGGTAGTGAATTGTAATACACCCACACAGTAAGGACTGGTAGGAAGCATTATTACTATTATAATGATCATTAGTGACAAGCTAAATAAAATGATTCATATTTGAATGAAAATCCAGAATCCCAAAGCACTTCCATAGACATAACATTTGAACATCCAAGCATCTGGTGAGAGAGAAAGATGAGAACCCTCATTCCTGTAGGTGAGGACTTAGTAAAAATAAACTATCTGCTCAAGATCACATACCTGGAAATGCAACCTGGATCTCCCAAGTCCTAGTGACCCATAAAGCCTGTCCTTATTTGTCTTAACCCTTAATACCCTGGACTCACTCCTTTCATCCAGTCATTCACTCATCAGATTATCAGGAGCCCACTTTGTATCATATCAGTATTTATGGCCCAGTGTGGAGGTCAGAGGAGGGAACAAGACAGACAAGGTGCTTGTGGTCATAGGCTTAGTTTCCCAAATTTGGTGCCAGGATGTTGAGATAGAAAATAATTAACAGAGTAAGCAAATTTCCTAGTATTATGGGCTAAATCATGTCCCCTTCTCCCCAACCCCAAATTCATATATTTAGGCCCTCGTACCTGGTATATTCTGAGGAAATTGATCATTTTTGGAGATAAGTCTTTAAATAAGTGATTAAGTTAAAATGAGGATTTTGGGGGTGGGCCTTGATCCCATCTGTTTGGGGTACCTAAGGAAAAGAAATTTGGACTTAGGGGAGAGACTGGAGGTACAAGTACAGAGGAAAAACCACACGAGGACACAGCGAGAGAATGGCCAGATATCTACAGGCTAAGGAGAGAGGTCTCAAAAGAACCAAATCTAATGACACCTTGATCTTGGACTACTAGCCTCCAAAGCAGTGAGGAAATTGATTTTTGTGTTTAAGTCTCTCTGTTTATACTCTTTTGTCATGGCAGCCTAGCAAACTAATGTATCCAATAAGAGAAGTTGACAAGTACTATGGGAAAAAAGTAAAAGAAGAGAATGCTAGCAGTGATGAGGAGCTTTAGAAGAGTGCATTGCAATATTTAGTAGGGTCTCATCTGGAAGTGAGGTTCTGAGCAAAGATTTGGCAGAAATAAAGGAATTAGCTATGAAGACATTCAGGGGAAGTCTTTTCCAGGTAAAGGGGATCATAGGTACAAAGGCCCTGGGGGGTGGGAGGAGTATTCCAGGTATGTTATGAAGCAATTTCTGAGAAGAAGGGACTGGGGAAGAATGAGTGAGTGGAGCTGTAGGTGAGGTTGGGGAGCAATGGAAGGGACAAGTCAGGTAAAGCTTTGTAAGCTATTGTAAGAACTTCGATTTCTTATTTGCATGAAATGAAGTTGCTGGGTTCTGATTATAGTGACGTGACCTGGTATAGTTTAAAATAATCATTTGGCTTCTGTGTTTATCACGAAGATACAACTGTAAGTTCAAACTAGAGTGGAAGGTATGGAAGTGATGATGAATGGTCAGGTTCTGAATCTATTGTGAAGGCAAGCCCAAGAGGATTTCCTGATAGATTGGACATGGGATATGAGAGAAAGAGTAGAGTCAAGGATGAAACTCCCTGGTTTTTCAACTGAACAGATGAAAGAGCGTAGATATCAGCTTCTGAAATGGGAAGGCTACAGGTAGAAGTGATATGATGAGGAAGAGCAACAATTTAATTTTTGATGGATTGAATTTGAAACATCAGACATCCAAATGGAGATGTTAAGTTAGAAGTCTAATATTGGAGTTTGAAGTTTGGTAAGAAGCATTCTGCTAGGAATATAAAAGAATGAGTATAGTTAGAAACAAAGTAAAAACAAAGATGGAAACCTCAAATGAAGAAAGGGAAACCTCAAATGAAGAAATCAGGGAGAAGACAAAGAATCAGCAAAGGAAACTGAGAAGAAGTATGGCATCCTATATTGCCCTAAAATAAACAAACAAACAAAGCAAGTGAAGAGATTGTTTTTAGGAGAGAAGATTGATCAACTGTGCTGAATGCTGCCATTAAATGAAGCAAGATAAGTTTTAAGATTTGATTTTTGGATTTAGCATGGAAAACATTGGTGACCTGACAAAAGAACTTTCTGTGGGATGGTAGGGGAGATAACTTGGTCTAAGGGGATTTATGAGAAGGACAGGAAAGGAATTAAAAACTGAATATAAGTAACTACTTCAAGCAGATTTATTGACAAGGGGGGCAACAAAAGGAGCTGGTATTGGTGGGAAAAGTGGGAGTCAAAAGAATATTTGACATTTTCTTAGAGAATTTCTTTTTTTAAGAGAAACTAGGAGAAATAGCAGAATGTTTTTATTCCCCTAAGAATGATCCACTGGTGGGCACCTGGGTGGCTCAGTGGTTTAAGCCTCTGACTTCAGCTCAGGTTATGGTCCCATATCGGGCTCTCTGCTCAAGCCTGTTTCCCCCGCTCCCCACCTGCCTCTCAGCCTACTTATGATCTCTTTCTCTCTATCAAATAAATAAATAAAATCTTTAAAAACAAACAAAGAATGATCCACTGGAAAGGGAGAAGTTGACACAGAGGAAAAAGAGGAGTGACTAGTTGGGGCAACATCCTTGAGGAGGTGAGTGGGGATGACATCTAGTGCATCAGACCAGCTTTCAGCAGAAAGGAGCATAGCTGGTATTTGCTCCTATATAGCTGAGTGTATGTGGGGGTTGGAGCTCCTAATTGTTCTATTTTTTTCTCAGTGAAGAATAAAGCAGAGTCTTCTCTTGAGAGGAGTCAGGATAGGAAAGAGATGTCAAAGACTTGAAGTTAGAGAAGCTATGATGGAATGACATATTGGTTTGCATGACAAAGTACCATAAACTGGGTGGCTTAAGCAACTGAAATGTAGTGTGTCACGGTTCTGGAGGCCAGAAGTCCAAGACCAAGTTATTGGCCAGGTGGTTCCTTCTGAGGCTGTGAGGGAGAATCTGTTCCATGACTCTTCTTCCACTTCCGGTGGTAGGCTGCCAATCTTTGGTGTTTCTTGGCTTGTAGAAGCATCATCCCAATCTTTCAACTTCATCTTCACCTGGTGTTCTCCCTATGTAAGTGTCTGGGTCCAAACTTCCCCTTTTTATAAGGACACAAGTCATGTTGGACTAGGGGCCCACCTTCATGACCTGGCCATAACTTAACTAATTATAATTATAACAACCCTCTTTCTAAGTCAGGTCATGCTCTGAGGTACTGAGGGCTAGGGCTTCAACATATGAATTTTGGGGGTGGGGACATAATTTAGTCCATAACAAGTGATCGAGGAGACTGGCAGCAGAACAGGAGCAAAAGGAGCCATGTAACATTTGTGGTCACAATTCCAGGAGATCATTTCCTCCACTAACATTTAGTTGCATGGGTGCAACTGCCAAGTAGAAAGAGAACCGGGTTTGTCTAAAATTGTGGTTTTACAGGTTAAACTCAAGCAAGGGATTCAAGGATGGATGCCAGTTGGTGATTATTATGTGTTACTATTACTGAAGCTGGAAAGGGAAAGAAGAGAGGACTTGAAGGTGGAAGGGACAAAGAAAAAATATTAGGACCAATGGATCAGGGGTCCTGGTTGGGGGGAAAGATGGTTGCTAGAAAATTGCAAAAATTGCAAGTTGCTAGAAGATTGCAAAGTGGTAGGAAGACAGTAGGGTGCATGAAGTGCAGTGAAATGGTGTTTGGTTATTTTCAACGACAAAGTCTAAGGTGACAAAGGAGTGAGTGGTTGAGGCAGGAGAATGGACAAGATAGTTGGAGGAGTGGACGCCACAGTACTGAGAAATCACTGGCTTGGAAGGGTCATCTATGTATCTATGTGTATGTTTCCATTCACTCATTCGGTCATTCACTCATTTCTTCATTCAAATACTATGTGCTGATTATAGGCAGAATGGAGTTTTGTTGAGGGCGAGGTTTATGAAACTCAACAAGAAAGCCACTGCTAAACCCAGGTGTCCCTGCCTGAGCTTAGAAGGTAGTCTTACGTTGACCTATGTCGTGATTGTGGGAGCAGAAAAAGAGGGAAAAAAACAACTTATTGAAGTTAACTTTGAAGCTCCTTTAGTATCCCAATAAACAATTAACCTAGAAGAAAATAAAAATTTCATTCTTTAAACATCCTTCACTGATTGTTTTAAAAAATTATTATTATTATTTGGTCTCCTCAGTAGCTTATGTTCATTGTGTTGATATGTGTATTTCCTGGGGATTCTACGCACTCCAAAATCTGAAGAGTAAGCAAAAATAGTGCTTCTGCTTAAACCCTTCACAGTTTATAGCCACATTTACATAACATTAAATAAGTCAACAAAGGCATCATTAGCTCCCATTAAAATATGAGCAAAGAAATTTAAACGAACAAGACAGGCTAATTGGTAAGTAATGTTGTGTATCAAAAATTATGACTGTAAGATACCCTAGTTAATGAGAAGCCCTACAATCATGTTTACTACATATTTAAAAATTAAATGAAGGTGAATAAAAGTTAACAAAAGAAGATATTCGTTTTCATCGATGCTATCATGTCTGTTTTTCAGAGTTGAAAGTAATAAGGAGTCTTTTAGCCATCCACCTCAACAAAACATCTCCTTCTAATATATGTGATTTTTACCTTGTCTGTTCTTGAGTTATAAACAGGAAAGCCACAGTCTGGATAGAGAGAAAGGCAGAACTCTACATTATACCGGTGAGGGGTCTTGGTGTGATCTCAGGCCTTGGTTGTGGGAGGAATTTCCTCCTACTCCTTTCTCTGTGCACATTTGCATCCAACCCCGGGGAAGATGTGCCCTTCAAGTCAGCCACCTGATGCCTGATGCCTGAGATTCCTAACGCCACCTGCCCAGAAGGATAATGGGGGATGAAACCGAAAGATGCTCATGTCTGATCAATTAAGTCAGAATCTTGGGGAGGGGCTCCCACATGTGTGCTTTCGAAAAGCCTCCCCATTGATTCTAAAGAGCTGCCAAGGTTGAAAACCACTCTGCTAGCCCTCTCATTAATCAAATAGCAGCTCCCATTTACTGAGTGGCCACTATGTTTAGAGCTCTCTAATAGAAAACGGAGGAGGTTAGGTTTTTTCTTTCCCCCAACCTTTTAAAATGAAATGTTTTCCATATAGCAAAGCCAAAATAATTTTATAGTGAACTCTACTTACAGACCACCTAGATTAGACCGTTCATGTTTAACTAATTCTGGTTTTATCATATACCTATCCCCCTACCCATCAACACGTCTGCTTTTTTACACATTTCAAGGCGGATTATAGACATCTGTATAATTTCCCTTAAATACTTCAACATGCATACCATTAACTAGAATACAATATTTGCTTACTTTTTCTTTTGATGTAAACTTTCTGGAAAAAAAATGCACAAATCTTAAGTTTATATTCACCCAGTTTAGATAAATGAATAGATCTGTACAACTCAAACTGCTATCACGGTAGAGAATATTAGACAGCATGTTTTGTATTTTGTTAGACAGAATCTTTTTTTTTTTAAAGATTGTATTTATTTATTTGACAGAGAGAGATCACAAGTAGGCAGAGAGGCAGGCAGAGAGAGAGGGTGAGGCAGGCTCCCTGCTGAACAGAGAGCCCGATGTTGGGCTCGATCCCAGGACCCTGAGATCATGACCTGAGCCAAAGGCAGAGGCTTTAACCCTCTGAGCCACCCAGGCGCCCCTAGATGGAATCTTAAATACTCATTATTCAAAAAGACTCCTAGGGACGCCTGGGTGGCTCAGTGGGTTAAAGCCGCTGCCTTCAGCTCGGGTCATGATCCCAGGGTCGTGGGATCAAGCCACGCATCGGGCTCTCTGCTCTGCGGACAGCCTGCTTCCTCCTCTCTCTCTGCCTCTCTGCCTACTTGTGATCTCTGTCTGTGGGATAAATAAATAAAATCTTTAAAAAAAAAAAAAGACTCCTAGAAAGAGCAGCTCTTTGCCTCAAAGAAAGGCTACTTAGCGGTGTAAATGTCATACACTGAGTCATTAAGTAGAAAATATTTGACAGGAGAGAAAATAAAAGGGCCTCCACAGGTGGTTCAGTTATATTCCGTGTTGAGTCAGATCACATTGTGTGATGGAGGCATGGGGTGGGTCTGGAGTGGAAGCTTCTTGCAACATGGGGTCCTATGTCGTGTGTGTGTGTGTGTGTGTGTGTGTGTGTGTGCGTGCGTGTGTGCGTGTGTGTCTACATGTGTATTGAGAAAAGGTATAGTTTTGACATTTTGTTTAGCTCAAGACACTAATATTTCTTTGAAAGTAGATCTCTTTCTTTATTTGTCTCCTTCTGGCCAAAACAAATCTGTAATAATGGATAAGACGAAAGACCTGAGAGAACTGCATCTCATGCTGCACTGACTGCCCTACACCCTCACCCTAAAGCTAGAGCTGCCCTGTCCTCAGAGGCTTCTTACTCAGGATCGTCTGAGGAGAGAGGTTTCTAGAAAGCACAGTATTACGGGAATCAAGGCCTTTAAATGCTAATGGCAAGAGGAAATGATCTTGCTTCTGAACTCTGAAAACAGAGATTGATTTAATAAACCGTAAAGAGTTTTCAACCATACATCCAACTTCAAGTGAAAAGACACATCCTGCATTACGGTGCTGGGGTTCTCCCCTTCGTCCCTTCCATTTGGAAAGCTGAGCTCAGAGGCCATAACCTCAATTGAGTCTATGTGTGGATGCTCTCAAATGATCACTCTTCATTTTGTGGCCTCTGAATTACAAGTCCTCTGCCTACAAATGTATCTAAATTTGATCTTTTCCTATGCTGGAATGGTCTTCACCCTAGTCTAACACATCTCTCTCCCTTCCTTTAGATTGCTCCAGAAATCTCGAGTCCTTATGAGACTTTGATTATCCACTGGATCATTCAGTGGCTATTGAATGACAGTGACTGACAACCTATACTATGCCAGGAGCTGGGAATATGATAATGAACAGAGTAGCTAGTGTTATTGTTCTTCTGAAGCTGTGTCCCAAAGAAGAGAAGTAAACCGTTGTTTTCTTACAATTTTGACAACGGTATATGCAGGTCATCCAGGGAATTTTTTTCTTTATGGAGGTATAAGTGACATGCAATATCCTATTAATTTCAGGTGTACATTATAGTGATTCAATATTGTTATACATTACAAAATGATCCCCACAATAGGTCTAGTTAGTGTCTGTCACCACACAAAGTCATAATGATATTATTGACTATATTCCCTATGCTGCATATCACATCCCTATAACTTACTTATGTCGTAACTGGTAGTCTGTACCTCTTAATCTTCACTAATTTCACCTGCCCCCCAACCCCACCCTCCTCTGGTAACCAGCAACTTGTTTCCTACCCCGATGAGTCTGTTTCTGCTTTATTTATGTGTTTGTCTTGCATTTTAAATTCCATAGATAAGTGAAATCATATGGTATTTGTCTTTTTCTATTTCGCCTAGCATGATACCCTCTAGATCCATCCGTGTTGTTGCAAATGGCAAGATTTCACCTTTTTTTTATGAATGGGCAATAGTGTATAACATTCTATCTATCTATACACACTGCATTTTCTTTATCCATTCATCTCTCAATGGGAATATGTTGGTTATTATAAATAATGCTGCAATGAACACAGGAGTGCATGTATCTGTTCAGATTGGTGTTTTTTTGATTTCTTCAGAAAAATACCCACGAGTGAAATTGCTAGATGGTATGGTAGTTGTATTTTTAATTTTCTGAGGAACTTCCACACAGCTTTCCATGGTGGCTGTACCAATCCAGGGAATGTTTTGAATGTGTAACCTGAAGGCCTGACTTAGTCTGTGAGCTCTGCTGGAGTTAAAGGGAAGTGTTCCTTGAGGAAATACAGCTCAGATAAGACCTCAAGAATGCACGGAACATTGGGTGATGAGCAGAAGTGAGCCCATTTACAGCAGAGACCAAAGACAATGTAAAGGTCTGGAGGCAACAAAGAACAAAGCAATTGTCATGAATTGAAAACCAGGAGGGAGGACATTGTGGCTGGAGTGAATGAGCTACAGTGACAGGAGATGGGAGGGGGGAAGGGCCACAGGCAAGGCTGGTGGCCATAATAAAAGCATGGGTTTTATTCCAATCACAGGGCAATATATTCATATCAGAGTACAAGTGAAGATATTCTTGTAAACAAGTGGTTGACATAATCAGATTTGTAAAGAAATGTACTCTGGCTGGGTGTGGAGTTCAGACTGGAGAGAACTGGTGTTGATATCCAGGGGGACTGTTTCGTAGACTTGCAGTGATCCATAGGTGCAGATGATGACCTGGGCTGTGGTGAGAGCCACAGAGAGGAGGAAGAGTGTCTGAGATGAATTCAGCATCTCGTTCGCCCCTGCCGGTTCTGGTTGACGGTGCCCACTTGACAGTGGGATTCCCAATGCTATGACTCACAGAGCATGTACAGGTCTCACCAATAAATAAACACAAATTGGCATGCCTGGGAATTGTGTATGGCCTGAAAGACTACGGAGAAAGATTCTTCTACATTAGCCAGCTGCACTTGGAAAGAATACACAGACCTCTGTGAATCATTTCATGGTTTATTAAACAAAATTCTGTTTGCAATTGGCAAGTTAGGAAAATAAACATCCATGTTTGTTTTCACTTTCTATTTCCTTGGTTTGTCCAGAGACTCGCAGCCCAGATCTTAGGGCTGTCCTTGGAGACTCAGGAAGCAGACCTGGATTCCCACTCTTGAAAGTCACAGCGAAATCAGCCACAGATTGCCATTAACCCCTGTGAGAACAAGGGGGAATTCTTCATGTTGCTCCATCATCGGAGAGGGCATATGTGCTGCCTACCAGGGCCAGCAGGTACTACCTTCTTCTAGTGCATTCCTGCTCCAGATGCTGCCCTTGGCCCATCTTAACCTTCCAAAACTGGGAGAATTCTCTGAAGGATCCACGGGCAGAAGAGTTTTGCCTTGCCTAAGAAATGGTACTAGACCAGTGTTTACCTACAACCTCATTCAAGGTTTGCAAGGGAGGGGAGATTTACTCGGTTTCATCCTATTCGAATGCCTGCTTGCTGGAGAGGGCGAGCCACCTGAGTGTGTGTCCAAATCACCTGGAGGGCTTGTTAAAACACAGGCAGATCTGGGGTGGGGCCTGAGAATTTTCATGTTGAACAAGTTTCTGGATGTTGCGGAAGCTGCTCATCTGGGAACACATTGTGAGAACCTCTGACCTAGGCAACGTAACCCCCCAGGTCAACTTATTCAATGGACACATTATTCAACAAATGCCTCCTGGATGTCTGGCCCTGCAACTGCCTCCAGTTCTTGAATCGATGGTGTCTTTGTCTTGGAGTTCTGGAACTTTCCATATTTCCCAGGCTGAGTTCAGCTGGGCCCCCGAAGTATAACTGGTGCTTCCTCCACTGTGGGTTTACCTATTCCCTCTTACAGCAAGGGCCCTCCCTGGATGGCAGTACTGTTCTCATTCTTTGTGCAGCACTTGGCACACAGTCAAGGTTAATTTAAACAAAATCATCAACTTTGGTAGATGAATGAATGAGCAGTTTGACCCAGGGCATCATCATCTAGAATATTCACCTGAAGCTGAATCAAATTTTTCCATTGACTCCATCATTTAATACCACATTTAGGACCTCTAATATGGGCTTGGTTTTATATGAGGTAAGGCTTTGTCTCTGCTGGCAAGGATTTTAAAATCCAATTATAACAAAGAAAATAGTCAAATACAATACTACAATATGAGGAAAAGCTTTATTGTTGATTGACATATCTAAAGTCACTTGAGCACTTTAGACATCTGGAAGAAAAGGTCATTTTTGCTCTGCACACATTAGGCAAGTCTTTGACCTGATGCAGTTGGGGGCCTCATTCAGTTACTCACTTACTGAGATGCTTATTGAAAACAATTACAATGTGTTACACGAGGCACAGGAGAATGTCGATGAAAAGATTTGGGATTTATTTCCTGTACTCTTTTTCCAGATACTAGAACCCCCTCAGAAAGGTTCCCATCCTGGATGGCTGTCCAACAGCTACTTGAATACTTCTGATAACATAAGACTCACCACCTCATGTGGCAGCCAGTCTTTGAATTACTGCTGACCATTCACCTTTCCAATATTGAGATGAAATCTATCTCCCTGAAGTTTCTCTGATCGGTCCTATTTTGACCCCCAGTAGTAACAGAGGATGTTTAGTTTCTCCTTCATGACAACTCTGTTAGATGATGAAAGTGGATATGGCACAGGGGGCAGAATATAAACGCTGGAAGGGGAAGGGAAGGAAAACTGAATAGGAAATAATCAGAGAGGGAGACAAGCCATGAGAGACTCTTAACTCTAGGAAATAAAGTGAGGGTTGCTGGAGGGGAGGGGGTGTGGAGGGGTGGGGTAACCAGGTGATGGGCATTAAGGAGGGCATGTGATGGGATGAGCACTGGATGTTATAGGCAACTGATGAATTACTGACCTCTACATCTGAAACTAATGATGTACTACATGTTGGCTAACTGAATTTAAATTAAAAAAAAAAAAAAAAGAACATGGACACTGAAACTGGATGGTCCAGCTTTGAATCTCAGTTCCCAAATTTACTATCTGTGTGACTTTGAGCAAGTTCTTTAACCTTCCTGTGACCTAATTTTCTTATCTGTAAAATGGGGATAATGGTAAGTGTCAAATGGTTGTTTGAAGGCTAAAAAATTTACTCCTTGCACTGAATTTGGAACAAGGTCTAGCATAGAATTAATGATCAATAATATTAGTTCTCACTATTACTCTTAATATTCTTTGTAAGGAAGTCTCTTGTCCTCTCAATTTTAGACTAAGCGTCCTTACAACAGCCAGCCATGACAGGACCCACAGCTGCTCTCATCTGCATGGTCTGCTCCAGAACCAAGTGTGTTAGGTTCATTGTGTTAGCTCTCTCTCACTGTGGTGATCAGAGCCCAACACAAGGGACTGTTTGCCCAGCACAGGTTAGGGAAGGACTGTTATCCACACATGTTCCTTAATTCAGCTTTGTGACAGTAGTAGTATTAATAATCACGCAAAATATATTGTCTATTCTATTTAGATACTACGCTAGACTCTATAACATTGTTTCTCATTCCTAGGACACCTAGGAGGTAGCACAGACCTGTGTCACTAAGACACATAGGAGCAGGGATCCAAATAGATCCCAGGGCCTTGGCAGGGGCCCTCCTGTCATGCCCCCTGATGCCACACTGTCCGCACTGAGTTTCCAAGGAATGACAGGGCCTCTGACTTTGGCAGTCAGGGAGAAGCTATGAAATGAGCTGTCAGCCCTGTGCTGGGTGGGGAGGGTGTTCGGATTACAGCCTTATTTATGCGTCGCTGCAATAGCCATTCTCTCTCTGGTCTTTCTCCCCAAGTCTCTTGGGCTGGGCAAAGAAAACACTTGTGGGCAGAATATAATGCAGCCCTGAAACCATTCAGACGAGCAAGCCCATGTATTTCAGGCACTAAAAAGATGAGAAAGTTAACATAAAGTACGCAGCACATTGGGCGTTTCCTTCACGTGACACCCAGGCATTAACGGATCCACAGGATCACTGTTCTTACTATTACTGAATAGTTTGTGAAAATAGCTGTAACCCCCAGTCAGTGTTCAAGGTCATTAGCAGGAGCTGTTGGGGGGACTCACAGCAGCAGTGGACACTTACTGAGCACCCGCTACCACCAGGCTGCCCACAAGTGCGGAGTCGTCCTTCTCTCCAGAGGGCACATTCTCACCCAGGGAGGCCGTGACAGGCTCTTTCCCTTCCTCAGATGAGGATGCTCATGTTCAAGCTGGTTCTGTGGCTGGTCTCACAGGTAGTTAAATTCTGGGTTGTTTGCTCTCCCTTGTAGCCACAATTCTGTCTTGGGGCTATTTGGACACAGTTCCCATTCTTCTCTGACTATATGTCTGGGAGTAGCCTCTGCTACACATACCATTGCCACCACCGTGATGCAGAAAGTGCCAGATGGAAGCCAGGAGGCGGGGCTCTGGGGAATGGGAGACCCTCCTGGGAGGCAGGACACAGCCACCACCCCCTAAGGCACATACGAGGCTCACTGAAAATTCTTAAAGAGGGACTTGGCTTTCCCAGGTGGGGAGGAAGCCAAATATTAGTAAGCATAGCTCTGTGGTGACAGAAAGTATATACTTTACAAAGCACTGTTATGGATGTGAAATCATTAAGCTCTCACAACTACCCTCATCATCGCTGTTTTATAAGTGGGAATGTAAAGGTGTGAGAACAATTGTTAGACGTTCCTCAGGCAGAAGGGGACAGGAGTAGGACCCAAGCTTTGGCATCTTTGCTTATTTTTTTTTTTTTTCATTAACATCTTACTTTTTTAGTTCTTACTTTAAAATGGAAATACATGTAATAAAAGCTCAAATGTGTTAGGAAAAAAAAGGAACAATTATACATAAGTAAAGAGAAAAGACTGTAAAACTATCCAAATGACCCATTCCAAGACAATCTCTATTAATGTTTTGGTTTACTTCCTTCCAGACATGTTTTATTTACATTATATACATATGTATTTTTTAACATAGATATCATATACATTAGCTCATGGCCCGATTTTTATTTCCTCCACACTTTATTATGTATGTGTTTCCATGTTAGCGTGTATGAGGTTGTATACAGAACCATATTTCATGGCCCATTCTAGCCCACGGTTTCAATCTCCTCAAGTTCAATAAGCAGGCCTTTCTCTTATAGTTTGCGTTCTCTCTCCAAGACCATTCAGGGAGTGATGGGCCAAATAAAACAAAAACAAAATAAAAGGCAAAACTTTTCCCTCCCAGCAGTCTTAGGAGGGACCTTAAATCTCCCCCCTCTCACTGCCCCAAATCCCACTTAATACAGGACAGCCTAGAGTGGAGGGTAGCTCCAAGCTGGAAGGTGCTATGAATTCAGAGAAGCATCGTAAACTCAATCCAAGTCCAGAAATCACAAAGCGTTTCCTATTGCTGTCTTTGAGACAGGGTTTCATGTTTGGTAAGACAAAGAAAAGGCTAGCATTACTGACCACTCTGATAAGGGTGAGGTCTGCAATCTTAACTAGTGCCCCCAAGCCTTTGTAGTAGGCAAGGAGAGAATCTCACCTGTGGACTCGGACTCTCTTTCAAAGAGAAAATGCACCCAGCTATTGATGGAAGACCTTTCCCAAGCTCTCCCATTACCTGGCATTGTCACTGTTACAACTCGATAACTCATTCTGTGTGCACATCCAGACCCCGCTTGCTGCCCCAGGATAACATTTGTCATTAGAGTACGAAATGCCTACTTTGGAAGTTTGTCATCTTCTGCCAGATCAGATGACGTTTTTCTCTTCAAAAAAGAGAAAAAGAAAGAAAATAAGAAAACCAAAAAAAAAAAAAATAGAAGTGGGGAAAAGATATCAGCAGGGTTAAGTATGTACGGGGAGTGTCAAAGGTAAATGAATGAGTCATGGATACTGGCTGAGTGCTGGGTTGCAGGCTCCATTTCTAGGCAACACATTCATTTACCGCCCCCCCCTTCTTTGCTCGTGTGAGAGAGAATTTCCAAGTGAAGTACCCTTCTACTCTTTGAATCCATGCCAACAATCAAAGGTATACAACAGAACTGCTGAAAGCAAGAGAAGGGCTGATGGAATCTTAATAGCTCTGGGAACTCACTCATTCCTTCTTCTCCTTGGAGCCCTATTAATAGTACAGTTGGTAACATCAAATGATTTTGATTCCCTTTTCCACAACTGCTATTTTGGCTCCTTTGGCATCTTCAAACTATATTTCCCATGGTAATTATTACATTTCCTTTATTTCCAATGTCAGTTTTATTTTCAAAGGAAAAAAAATCACACAATACAGCTAAAGAAGCCAAAATAGAACAATTTGTTCTATTAAGCAAATATTTATTTGCATAATTGCAACTCCCATTTCTGTATTAGCACAGCAGCAAAACCAACAGCGTTCGACCCGGAAGGGACATATGTGCAAGACCTTATGCCTCACTGGGGAACAGCCAGGGGTGGGGCTGGGGCGGGGGATAGCAACCTATGTCTCCTCCAATGTGCCACTGCCAGTGAGGACGTACCTCTGCTATACCACCCCGTCTCACCTCATTCCTTCAAGGAAAAATTTTAACAGGTTTTAGAGACGAAATTTTATCCCAACATTACATTTAAGAGAAAAACTTAGTATAAGGTTAAAATGAACTAGAAAGCAGAGTGCAAGAACTTTTTGCTGTTCTGAACAATGTGTCTCCATAAAGAGTCTCCATTTATTCTAAGAGAGGTCAACTATTGACCCTATAATTCTTGAAAAAACAAACAAACAGGCAAATCCAAAGAATTCTATGTTTGTTTGGAGGAATTCTTATTATCTTATTGTCTAAGCCTTGTTACCACACAGAACTTTGCAGGAGGTATATCTGTCCTAGGTCCCTTGAAATGGGAGTTTATGGTAAGACCGTCTCAGAGCATAAAGTCTTAAAGGTATGTATATTAATTTATATGAAGTTGAATAACCTTTGTAGTTAAAACCCATAAAGCATTTATTACATGTTAGGTCAATGTGCTGAGATAGATAAGGATACTAGGAGGAATGACTTTGTTTTTATACAAGAAAAAATATTCAGGATCATTTTATGGTAGTGAGCACATGAAAAACCATACTCTCTAAGCTGAGAAGTGGTGTTTTCTGGTTTATAGAATCTCTACCTTTCTGATCTAGGTTCCTGGTCATTGATGGAAAAGTAACTAATATCAGAGGTAACCCTGAGATTCGGTCTTTGAGGATATTCAAGCACACGACCATATAATTTGAAGAGCTTCATTGTCTATGACACAGGCCATGCAGTCAGATCTGGGGGAATATCCCAGCCATGCCATTTACAGCTATGTGGCTTTGGGCATGTCACCTGACCTCTGGAAGCATCACTTCCCTTATCTGTAAACAAGTGAAGAGGAAAATGCCCATCACCCAGGATTACTGGGACTATTAAAGAGATAAAATATATGAAGTGCTTAGCAAGGTTCCTGGCATATAATAAGTATCAATCAGCAGTATTTGTTGTTAAAGTGTGTGCAAAATTGCAAAAAAGACTTCCTTCTCAGTTTAGTGTTTGGGAAGGGCACATCATAAATGAGAAATCTAAGGACCAGGTTGGGGAAGGGAGGTGCTGGAGAAGAGGTGGGAGGGGGCTGGCAATGCAGAAATCCATTTTAATTGCAATTTGAAACTAGAATCTTGACCTCTGAAAGTGGCAGCATGATCTTTTGTCTGTCATCAGAGCCTCCATTAGTCAAAAGTAGGACTTGAAAGTCAGGTAGTTTCTTTCAAATTATCCACTAGCATACCATGGGGATCTTTTTCTCTTCTTCTAGAATCTTCTGCTAATGTTACGGAGTTTATGCTTCCCATAATGCACATGTACAGTATCTATTTCATTTAATTTGCTATTAACACTTACAGTTTCTCTTACTTCAACACAGCTGGATAAAAAGAATTGAAATCAACCATCTAGGGTGGAATTGGAATGTAGCTATTAGCAGCTTTATTTGCAAAGCTACCGTCCTCTCACCTACCTTGTGTCATGGCACAAATTCTATTTAAAAAAAAAAAAAAACAAATATTAAATGCAGATTTGTGTCAAGCACAGTCACTATGCTTTCCCTAGCAAACCTATTTCTTACCACCTTTGCTGCACCCCAGTGTCACCCAAGGGTGTAAGGGACTTTTGTAAAAAAACAAAGTAGACAAAAATTTTTAGAAATCTCCATCTCTGTAAGTAAAAATGTAAACTTTACTTTTTCTTGACTTGAGTAAGTGAAATAATTGGCAACTTCAAGTGTTGGGCTTTATGGTGCTGGAACTTGCTATTATAATCAGAATGTTTTTGGAGAACAGTATCTATATAAAAAGGACTCATGTAAGTAAGTTCCAGCTGCCGAAAGGCATCTACCTAAGCTAGCTTAAACAAAGGAGAGAGACCTATTTCTGGGTCTTACATGGACTGGAAATGGAAAACCATCCATTTGCAAGGCATCCATGCTTACCATGTTTCTCCTTTTGGAAACGTGTCATCTTATACCCTTTTTTTTTCTATGCAATTGATCAAACTTTCCATTTTTCTGGGCAGATTGGTTTTCTCTGCTAATCCTCTAGTTTGTAACTGGCTGAAAAAGGCCACCCAATTCCAATCTGAATGTGACCTTTTAATTTAGGGATCTGCCTTTGTCTGATCTCAGGCAATGGGCCTCTCGGTTCAGCTTCTCAAGAGAAAGAGAGAATCAGATTAGTCACCACCTAATCCATGGGTTGGCTCCCCTGGGTCATAAGTCTACCCTGATCTAACCAATGGTAATCGGGGAGAGGTAAGAGGGTACAAACCTGGTGTCTTAGACTCAGTACTCACAGATATGTCATAATGAAGCCACGGAATCAAATCTCTTGCTTCCTCGTTCAGTAGAAGAAATACCACTCGGCAGGAAGATCTTGTGATGGGGCTCTTCAAACAACTTTTAAAAATTAAAACCAAAATAACCCCATGCTTCTTCAGAAGGCTTGTGTTTTAAATGAATTTAAAATTCTCCCACTCTTCCCATTCTTTCTAAATTAAATTCCTTGAAACAGGTATCTTCTATTGGTACGCACATAGTGTAATTATATTGATAGTCATATGAAGAATTTTCTTGCACATGCCTGGAAATTTTCATTTAAATCCAGTTTTATTTTATACACTTTAAAATTTTGGACAAGCTAATGAACATACAGCTTATATAACTGTTCAGCCACTCATGCTCAGTAAAAATTGCCAATGCACACAATATCCCATTGTTTAGCATTAATTCTGAAAACTGTTCCAGAAATAATATTGCCAGGACTCTCCCTCTGAGATGGGGCCAAAAAAGTCTTATACACCTTTCAATGTATAGCTAACTGCTTAGGGCTATATCAAGCTCATTATTTATTCAGACAAAGGCTTTCACTTCCATAACTTTCTCCTTCCCTGTGCAGGAGGCAAAAACTGGGGGTTAGGGGTGGGGGTAGGATGGGGCGGGACACAAGGCTCATTTTGAAATGTATGAGAGTTGGATACTCCCAAAATTCCAGCAAGATTACACACACACACAAATCTCATCTGGTAAATATTACATTCTGTTTTTGTCTTTGCTTTAGTTCTTACACAACTTGACAGTTTGTGGTATTGTGCCACATTTCAGAGCTAAGGTTTACAAACATCTGGCTCATGGGCAACATTCCATTCCCTGTGGGCCCCCAGTGTCTCTGGGATAGTGTTTGCAACATACCCACCGAGGTGGAAAACAAGAGTTTTCCTAGAGAACAATGAGGGTAAGAAAGACATTTTGCTTCACAAGATTCCTCTCCAAGATGCCGGACCTGGGAAATTTAACCCACTTGCTGCCACCAGATGAACTTCGGAGAGCCGGGAGTCCTTGGCCAGTTAAGCAGATCTTCTACTGAGTGACCTGTTAAGTGGATCTCTTTAAGTGCTTAGAGATAGGAAACTTACTCAATAAAGTGTCAGAACAATGAAGTAATGCAAATTCTTCAGTCATTTTAAAGGAGTATTTAAATCTCCATCCCACCCTGGATTATCTAAGGTGGGATTATTTCTATATCTAAGGTGGGATTATTATTTGACTTGGAGTGCTTACTAACAACTTGAGTTCCTAAGAAACAAAAACCAAGTTTTATAGATCATATAAAATACCCCAAGAGCATTT
>RCUC01120077.1:0-13525 GCA_003697995.1 Taxidea taxus jeffersonii
GGTCGAGCACAAGTGCTTTCCCTAAGCCCGGTGGCCAAAGAGGTGACGGACGTCGTTTTCCGAAGGCGACCGGCACGCGGGGCTTGTGTCCTCGTGTCCTCGCGCGTGGTTTGCTGCAGATGGTTCCCGGGCTGGACTGGACTGCCGTAGTAATTTTTCTCTGAACCTGCAGGTTCCCCGGAGAAGAGGACTGAGCCCTCATCCGTGAGCCGTGCAGACCCCGGCAGGAGTAGAGGAGCGAGTCCGGAGGGTAAGGACCGGCGCGCCGGGCGGGAGAGCGCGGAGAGCGCGGAGAGCGCATCGGCGCAGGGCCGCGGGCAGAGGCGGCCCGAGGACTCGGACAGTGACTTTGAGTCCGATCCGCCGTCTCCTAAGAGCAGCGAGGAGGAGGAGCAGGACGACGAGGAGGTTCTCCAGGGAGAGCAGGGGGACTTCAACGATGACGACACGGAGCCGGAGAATCTGGGCCACCGGCCCCTGCTCATGGACTCGGACGACGACGACGACGAGAAGCACAGCTCGGATTCGGACGACGAGCGGCCCGGGGCGCGGGCGGGCCGCGGAGGCGCGGCGCTGGGCCGAGGCCGGCCGCCGTCGGACGGGCCCGCGGACGCCCCGAGGCCCGAGGTCGACGTGTTCGGCGCCGTCCCCTTCCTGGCGGTGCGCGCGGGGCAGCCGCGCCTCGGGCCGGGCGGGAAGCCGCGGCCGCAGGGCCCCGCGCGCGCCGAGCCCGAGGAGCCCGACGTGTTCACGAAGGCGCCGTTCGGCCGCAGGGGCGCGGGGGAGGCCGGCGCGGGCCGCGTGGACGTGTTCGGCGCGACGCCCTTCCTGCCCGGCCCCGCGCCCGCGGGCGGGGGCGACGGCCGCGAGGACCTGTTCGGGCTCGTGCCCTTCGAGGAGCTCGCGGGGGCGCCGCCGCCCAGGGCCAAGCCGCGCGGCCTGCAGAAGCTGTCCTCCCGCCAGCGGCGCCCCAAGCAGGACGCGGCCAGGGCCAACGGCAAGCGGCACCACGGCGCGGCCGCCGCCGCCAGGAAGCCCGCCAAGCCCGCCTTCCGCACCCCCGAGCGCGCGCGCCGGCCCCGGAGGCCGGGCCGCCGCGACTCCCAGAGCAGCAACGAGTTCCTGAGCATCTCGGACTCCAAGGAGAACATCAGCGTGGCGCTGCCCGACGGCAGGGACCGGGGCGGCGGCCTGCAGCCCGACGACGGCCTGCTGGACCCCTTCGGCGCCAAGCCCTTCCGCCCGCCCGAGCCGCCGTGGCACCCCCCGCACCCGGGCCTGGGCGACCCGCGCGCCGAGCACACCCCGGGCCTGCCCGGGCGGCCCAGGGCGAGCTCGCGGCCCGGCCCGGTGCGCAGCCCCGAGGCGCTGCGGACGGACGACTTCGGCGCGGTGCCCTTCACCGAGCTGGTGCTGCGGGGCGCGCCGCCGGCCGAGCCGGACCCGTTCGGGGCCGCGCCGTTCCCCGCCAAGCAGTAGCGGCGCGCGAGGGACTCGTCCCACGGCCGCGAGGACGCGCGGCGCCCGCCCCCGCAGGAACCCCGGCGAGGAAGGCCCGCGCGCCCGCACGGCCACGTCTCCCGCCGCCGCGACCCAGAGGCCCCTCCCGCGCCTCTCGGGGGAGCGGCGAGTTGACCGACTTCGTCCCCGAGGACAGCGGAGGTGCGAGGCCTCGCGGCGCCCGCGGGAGCGGAGCCAGAGCGACGCGCTGTGGCGCCCCAGACGGTCGCCTTCTCCAAAACAAGTGCCATTAAGACGAGCACCCCGCGGGCGTCCCCGGCAAGAACGGGCGACACGGGGCGCGCACGCGGTGCCGCAGGGACCGAGCGCTGCAGGGACACCCCGGTCCGAAGGCTCCTCGCGCCCCGCCTTACTGCCACGCCCCGAGGGACGCGGGTCGTTGGAAAGCCGGGGAGCGGGGACCGGGTCGGAGGCAAACTGTGCTTCAGGAGAGACACACGTAGCCGGAACCCCGAGCTTTTGAGCCGGTTACAACGTAAAGTCGTGTTGCATTGAGTAATGCCGCCCCCGGAGTCCCCGGAGTCCCCGGAGTCCCCGGAGGGCCCCGCGTCCCGAGCAGCCGCTCTCGGGTTGGGTTCGGCGCGGGGCGCGGATTTGATGCAGGGCGTGGACCGGGCAGCCACGAAGCCTTACGGGCAGGACCCGCACCTGCCGCACGTACCTCGGCCCCGACCCAGCGGCCCCGCGGGCGGCTCCCGGGGCTCCCCCCCCCCCGGCTGCCTCCGCGTCCGGCTCCGGCGGCAGGAGAGCCCAGCTACCAAATTGCCTTTTTTTTACACCCCAGATCCTAATTAGAAACTTGAGATTTTATAGAAATTGTTTAATAAGATAGAAATTACTATATGAATTAATGTGAACCCAGTATCCGTGCTTCCTGTGTCTCCGGCTATTTTAAGTTATAATTAACTGTCCTTCCCTATCAACATTTAGAAGTTTCTAGAGCTGATAAAGCTATTTACAAAAAGGGGTGGAAACTCTAATTAACTGGCACTCTTCTTGATTGCTATACCTTAAATGAACTTTCTTTGAACCCAATTAAAGTATATTTTATGAGTAATCTTATTAGAATCTCTTAATTATAGTGCCCCAGATGGGATGAGCTGTTTGCCTGTTTTCACAGTTCTAAACTTGGAAAGAAGCAAAGTATATGTGACTAAACTCTATGTTCATGTTTATTGTTTTTTTCTTTGATGTTTTAAATCAGATATAAATTTGTGGACAAATAGGGAAGCGATATGTGAATCACAGTGTAGCACAGGCAGACCAAGCATTGTATTACTGCTTAAGAATTGTATTTTTAGAGCCCCGACTGCACCAATTACTTGTCCTTGTGCCAAAGGCAAATACTATGTTTGCACCCCCCCTTCTCAGGTTGGTTAAAACTGCTAATGCAAATGCTCAAATAGAGGTCTTTCGAAACGTTACAAGGTAGACTCAAGTGATATTTTCTTTCATTTAGTAAATTCACGAACTATCTATAGTAGGTTTGTATCAAACAGATTTTTTTTTTTTGGATGAAAATTTGTTGGTTGATGTGTACACAGTATGGTGACTATTTTAGTCCCTGGCCTTGGTCTCTGCTAGACCTCATGAGTTTCTTACTTTAAAAGAGGTAGTAGATGAATTAATGTGGTCTCCTCGGGATGTAAACATGAAATACTTAGATTGTGTCTGATACCAAGGCCTTGGCTTACACTTGCTTTTCAATACACTGAACAATTTTAAGTGATTTAGACACTGATGTAGACACTTCGGGCTTATAAAGTTGGATGGATTCTAAGGAAACGATTTTGATATTGTTTAAAATATTTCCATCCTTATGTTTCTTATATCGCAGCCCAGCGACTTTCCTCTTTCGTGATTATGGCTCAGAGGCAATACTAGGATCCACCAGGTGACCTAACAGGATAGAGATGGGGAGATTCCTCTGTGCTGAAGTAAAGGCATTTTCCAAGGAGTAGAGGATTTGGGTTGCTTCCCATTTTCCAGTATCTCCTCCCACTACTGTTAGGATGTAGGTCACTCTAGCCATGCCCAGGTAATTCCCTTCTGAGAGTTCGGAGACTGGAGCTCCCAAGACACAAGAAAGAGCCTGACACATACTCGGGACACGGCTTTCAGTAGACGTTTGGTACTGTTATGGGATGGCCCAATTCTCGTTTGAGGGAGGAAAGCTGAAATTATTTTTCCTGTTATTAATCACGTGTCCTCTGTGCTTCTTTTGTACGTAGTCCTAACAACCTGTAATACTTGAACATCGCTAAGGGAAGTAAATTATGAAGCTAGCAAAAATCTGAGGCCAAAGGTATTTCTGTCCTAACAGCTTTAATAATGCTTGTTGATTTCGAATCATCGTTGTTTAAACGCGGACCATTCAGTTAACTTTTTAAACGTCACTTCAGCACAACTGTGTCTAAGAGATCGGCTTTTCTGGCACTGAAGAATGTACCTGCTGAGACATGAACGTTGCTTGGTGTATGGATTAGGTAGAGATGAAAGGTTTTCGGCCGGATGAAAAGTTATCGGACTAGAGTATTTATTCCCAAGTGTGGACTGGCGAAGTCGGAAGACCCACGCCCTCCCTGCATGTGTATTTAGGCGCAGTTATGACCTTATTTGGAGTTGCAGACAGATTCGCCTTTTGATGCCACCCCGTGCTCCGGGTCGGCGAGCGGTGGCCCATTGTTGTCCTCCTCCGGCTGGTGGAGAAGAGTCCGGTGGAACCCCTCTTCCGCCCTGACCTTCATCGGGCAGAGCCGCGTCCCGCTTAGCTCAAGTTTTGGTACTTGACGTAAGCATCGCTAGGAGGCGCGCACAGGGATCAGTATCACTGGTTCTGAGGAGTTCGGTACGTTTGTTCTAGTATGTGTAGAATGTGCAGTAAGCTTTTTCTTCCTCTTAGCAGACTCGCTCATGCTTGTTCGGTGCGATACTGAGCTGACAGATCTACTGTGACAATGAGATGACATCTACTGTGAGAATAAAAATCATGTCTGGAAACGTATGCACCGGGGTGTTCATATACTGAGGAAAATAGAGAAACACACGCATGCATGCAAATGTCATATCTCTCTGCTGTGGAGTTAATGTGGATTTTTAATTTGAAATGGAATTGCAACCACAATCATCACTAAAAGAACATTCCCTTCTAGGGAGGTTTTACAAAAGCCACTAAAAAGAATGAGGTAGACAGATGAAAATGCAGTGGGTCGTCATTTGGGGTTATTCTTATTTAAAAATTGTGCTACTTTTGAAGATGGTTTTTATTACGACTCTGTGGCTGGAAGGCCATCTAGTAGCAAGCAGCAGAGTACTAGGAAGCTACTTTTTAAACTGCTGGCAAACAGCTTTAAGTGCACTTTCTTTGATTACACTGCCTTTTTTTGTTAGACTTGAATTTTCTGAAGCCTTTTCTGTACCACTAAGCAAATAACTTTAACTTTTAATAAACCTGATTTACACGTTTATTATATTTCTAAGGTAACTTCAGTCCTCAAATCTAGCTGGGAAACTGTTTATGAGATAGAATCAGTTGATTTTTTTTCTTTCTTTCTACATCTAATTAAGCACTAACTGATTTTACTACTTTATTGCCTTTACATTGCTTATTCTTATTGACTGAATTCTGTCCCTCATTCACCTTGTTTTGTTTGAAATTTAAAATTATTTTCTTACTGTATTTATCACACCTACTGTTTTAATAATCTGCTTTCTTTAAATGCAATAAATCCCAAATGGATTGCATATTCTTTGTAATTAGTGACTTTGGAGTTTTTCATTGTCTTAAGTGTTTTGGGTGTAGACTTTTATTCACGCTACAGACATGAAAGCACCCGTTATGCGACAACTGGTGGAACAGAAAATGAATAGGATTAGATCTCCGTTCTTAGGGTAAAGTCACAGTGTGGGATTTAAGTAGGAAAACCTATTGTGACCTAGCAGTCTCGCAGCAAAAATACTGCAGAGCACAGTCTGTTCAGGAACTACAATTACGGATTGTTACAAGGACGAAGGGGAGGCAAAGCCTGACTTTCAAGTACCCTGTGAACGCCTGGCATGGTTTTTGCATTGTGTCCGATTTATTTAAGCTTCTTAAAATCTGGTAACATATATAACTTAAAAAAATATTTGCTTACATAAAATACTGTAATCCTTGATTATGTCAGAAAAGAGGCTTTGGGACGTTAAAGAGGAAACCTGTTTACTGGAGTGGCGGGTACGGCCGGTGTCCAGACCGCAGCGTCTTGGGTAGCATTTCCCGAGCGGGGGCTTCGGACCGGCGGCTCGTGGGAAGATCGTCTTGTCAGGAACTTTTTTCTTTTTTTCACTTAGTAACTGATACAAAGTGTGGCATGTACCGCTGTTCAAGCCGGGTTATGGTTAAGTTCTTTAGAGAATATCCCGCGATTGGAGCTATTTCTGTCCCTCCTTAAGGATGCGGGTGATGTAAAGGCCCCATGGGTGGGTGTGGAGAAGTCTGATGCTGCGCATTTAAAGCCAGGCGGCCTCCCCGGCGGAGGCGGGCCCGACTGCAGCTGCGCGCGGTCTGGACAGTTTCCCACCCCGGCCTTTGCAGCAGGGCGAGGGCCTTGGTGGCTGCCATTCCCACCCGCTGGCGCTCCAGTTGCCCCTTTTCACTAGAGACCCCTACTGCTGCCCCCTCTCCCTTGTGAAAATGTTTCCTCAAAGGTAGTTTCCGTTCGGGGTCATTACCTCACTCCCGCCTCGGGACGGACGCGGCATTTCCGGGGACATCGGTACCAACCGCCTCCGCACCTCCTCTGAGGACACACACGGGAGCTGCGGCGACGCCGGGGAAAGACGCTCCGTCCCTCCCCGAACAGCTGAGCCCTCTCTTCACGCGTTTTGGCAGGGCTGGGACTACCCAGAACGACCACTTCGGGCGGATACAGATGCACTCAGCTCAGCAACCGGCGGGAACCCAGAGGTGCAGGCTTTGCCCCTTGACCTCGACTGCAGGGCGGAGGACAGCTCTAGGGAGGCACCTGCCCAAGGGCGTCGCAGAGCTTTATGCCAGTCGGTCACAATCTTCGGATGTGTGCGGGTAGGATGCCAAAGGATGGGGCAGAGATTCCCTGCAGCTTCATTCCCGAGTCTACAAGATGATTTTGAAGCTGTCACGTATTCCCAAGAACGACAAGCGGCACTTAGTGCTTTTAGCAAACCAGTTTATTCACCGCCCACGGACTGGCCGTGCAGCTCACCGAGCTGCACTCGGTGTCGTAAGGAAAAAGACAAGCACTAGCTTTTGCGAATGGCTTTATATAGAAAGACAATCGCCTCCAATGAGTTAACTACAACCTTATAAATCACAATCGACAATTTAAAACCGCCACGGATGGTTTTAAAATGCACATGTAAAGTCTGTAGCTAAAGAGCTTTTCTAGTTTACACACTGTACAATTAAAACCAGTTTTTTTAGTCTGGTAGCTGAATAGTGTACTTTTAATCTTATTTTCATCTATAAAAACAAAAATAACTTAAATAGACATTATTACAAGGCTCAGATTTGTAGGCAATTTTTAAATATTCTCCCATGTTAACAATGTCTTACAAATTTTGCCAGTAGTGGTATGCACACAGGAAGTGGTCAGTAAATGCTGACATACAGAAGTCAGTGGACAGCAATCCACATTCATTCATTCCCTACTTTATAATAAAATATTTCATAGTAAAGATGAAAACGAGAGAGGACAGGTTTCTTGCAGTATTTAACATGTTCATAAAAAGATGAAATGGTCCCATGGTAGAATTCTCCCTGCAGTCATGTATGCCTTTTAAATTAAACAGAACAGTCCAACATAGTATGCCCTTTTAATCCATTAATTCAGATGGCAAGTATTAGATAATTCATACACTCTAACAAAAAAACAGGAATGTTTCTAAAAAATTTAGAGAAAATAGAACTTTAAGTTCAATGTTTCTATTTGGAGAAGATTTTATAGTAAAAATGGTACCAAATGGTACCAGGCCTAAAATAACTAGACTTTTCTGACTTTTCTATTTTTAAATTAATTGTAACTATTCTCAGTGTATTTTATTGGGCCAAAATGACAAAATATCTTATTTAAAATCAACAATACCACGTTGAACCCCTAAGGGTTGTTTTGGGGAAAATACATCCTATTATCATTTACAGCAAAGTCTTTTTTATCACTCAGCATAGGAATCAAATTTGTGGCCTTATGGGGCAAAGTAGCCATTTTCAAAGTAGTGCGTTCATCATCATAATGGTACAATACAGCGCCCTTAGCCTACTGGGAAGATTCTCCATGCTGAGATGCTAGCATGGGGAATTTATACTCCAGAAACACTATCCTGAAAAGAAACCAAAATTTTACAGATGTATAAACTGAGGCACATTAAAGTAACATCCCTAATATGAGACACAGAAATGGCAATGTGGAAGTAAGCTTCACCCTCAATCAACGCTTCTCCCGATACTTGGTCATAATTCCGGTGCTCTGAAGATACACCAGTATTTAAAGCAGCTCATGTGAACCCATTAAGAAATTTAGATAATATTTTATATCCTGATGAACATGTTTTTGTGACTGTGTCGAAAGGGATTTAATTTACACATATGAAAATGACATATGTGTATGACATATGACCAAAGAACGGGAAGAGCACTGTATGCTGGGGCAGTGAGATCGATTTCTTAGGCATATACAATAAAGACAGATAAAGTAATGCTTCAGGCCCCAATACTGGATCGTGTCTGCCAACGCTCTGAGCAGTCGGTAAAACGCTTACCCGCGCGTGAACGGGGCCAGACTGGAGTACGGGCGGATAAACCTGTCATCAACTGGGGCGTCTGCATGACTTTGTTCTAAGGCTTACGGGTCATTTCAGGGTCAACCCTGGGCCATCTGGACTCTGTGGCCTTGAAAGGAGCACCCATGTAACTGGGAACCCCCATCCATCAAGAAATTTAGTAGGACTGCAAATTCGGAGAGGTGAAACTCTCTATTTTGCTACAGGAATTTTGGAACCGAAAATCTGTAACGCACTGGCAAGAGTGCCGTTATTATGTGGAACTCAGTAAGAGTCCTTGAAATTAAAAAGCTGAAAAAAAAGCTGAAAAGCCCTGGTTATCAGACCACAGAGTTCGTTGCTGATCACACCGCCAGGTTTTGATGTGATTCTTACCGGATGGGAAATGACGACGCAAGCCCTTTCCTCTTAGTGCCTCTCAGCCTAGAGGCGGCAAGGGTTGAAGTTTTTGTTCTGGCAAACTAAGGAACCCAGCGTTCCTAAGGAGGAGAGAGCCTCCAGCTAAAGGAAATCACATCTTAAGTGCGGGTTTCTCACAAACGGTGTATTGAAAGGCTCGTGAAGCCGCAGGACCGCGCTCCTGGCTGCGTTAAGCACAGGCTGTTGCCGCCCTGGCCTTGCCGATCCACCACCTAAGTACCTTCCGTTACAGGAATCACACAGGGTGGCTCTGTTTTCTGATGGAGGTGAAGCCCTTCCTAAGGAAATGAAGCTGGCCTTAAGAAAAACTAAGACCATTTCTACACTGGTTTCACATTCACTGTTGCTTGTAGCTGTCAACTAATTTTCACTTTCTGTACAAGCCGCAAATTAGTAGTTTTAAGGGCCGGAAAGTAGTTATTATTACAGATCCCCAGGTATGTTTTTCCATTCTTACACAGTATTACTCACGATGTACTCAACAGAGGGTAGAGGAAAAACTAACGTGAGTCTTACAGACAGTGGGGGGACCCAACTCCCCGCGGCCCGCTGCTTACCGACTGAACACAGCAGGCGGCCCCTCCCGCGCTCACAAACGTGGAACAGAGTCCGGGCACGGCTTGCTGTGTCTGTACTGCATGACATACACTGTAGACTGATGCCACCAATACAACATCACGACTGCCAGGACATGCCATATCTGGTGGCTTGATCCGAGGTAGTTTAGTTGTCCTAGAAGGGAAGGCAGAGAGACAAGAATATTGACAGTAATATTTTGACCTTAAAATACGAATATGTTTTTATCTCTGGTCTTGGAAATACTTTGCAGCAAAAGGATTTGGACAGCGTCAGAGAACCTGGAGACTGACTTATTCAAACCCAAGGGTTTTCTGTTTTTTTAAAAAGGATGAATTGACATTTGGGTCTACTTTAAGGACATTGGTGAATTTTGGAAATCCTATTCCAAGCGTGTCTTCCAAACCAATTTGGTCAGGAATCTGATCTTTCGTCTTACCTATCTGGATATATGTGCCATGGGCTAGTCCACAAAATGTAATTAGTATGGCTTCATCATTACGGAGGTTGATTAGTTCATATACAACTTAGAACTATTTCTCCTTGTGCCTAAATTCCAAGGAGATTAGATGATCACCATGTGGGAAGCTTCTTGAAAAAGAACAAAATAAATAAAATACAGAGCCGTAGAAATTCAGATGTAAATCTCTTTTCCTTACTCATGGTGCTTCTGTGGTCACGTAATGTAAATATTCTCCAGCCGCCATCCCTGTCTCTTCTGACCCAGAGAAACAGCTCAGTATTTTAAAGTTAAGTCCACACAATCCTTTCTGTAGGGCTTCCTAGCCCTTTTTTGGTGCCACGGTGTACTTTGCCAGTCCAGTGAAACCCACAGACTCATTTTCAAAAGCCCAAAACACAGAGGATTCCAAAGAAAACTGATCACATTGTCATATAAGTATCATAGATCTATTTAATTACGTTCACAGACACCTTTGGGGATCCCTGGGCCCCATCAGGTGCTGTTTCTGTATTTGTAAAAATGTAAGTGAGCCGAAAGGAAGTTCTTAGGTGTGAGTCTGTTGACTGCCCAGTACTCGCCCACCATTCTCACCACTGCACGGAGCTCTCTGCAGCCAGGTCCGGAATGCGGACTGGGGAGACGAGGGTTCTAAGCCACTCATGCAAGAGCATCTGAGCCTGTCACTTTTATCCGTGAAGCTTCTTACCTCGTATGGTCTCCGTATGTCCGCTGCACTCCGCCACACACCCAGCTACATGGGGGCACAGTTTATGTCACGCTCATCAGGGAGAAATGTTAAGTTACGTAACATTTGACCTTCTTAGACAACTAGAAACTTCTGGTACGAAAGTTCTGGCATAAAACACTTGTGGCATAAAAATACTATGGCCACAATGACGTAGTGTAGAAAAATGTCATGGTTCACTTTTCTACATGTACTTGTCATGAAAAAATAAGTAATAAAAGAATTATTAGGGGCGCCTGGGTGGCTCAGTGGGTTAAAGCCTCTCCCTTCTGCTCAGGTCATGATCTCAGGGTCCTGGGATGGAGCCCCGCATTGGGCTCTCTGCTCGGCGGGGAGCCTGCTTCCTTCTCTCTCTCTCTCTCTGCCTGCCTCTCTGCCTACTTGTGATCTCTGTCTGTCAAATAAATAAAATCTTAAAAAAAAAGAATTATTAATAAGGTGCTATAAAAATGTATTTTGCTAGAACCTTCGGAGGAAAATTGTGGCTCTCCCTGAAGGAGGGCCGGTCTTCGATGTAGGGTCATGTCCCAGTTATGCCCTTGAATCCTAATGTTTACCCTCAGGTTCTTCTTACTCGTATTTAAACCTCGCCGGTGACAAGTGCGCCGACGAATGCCTGTGATGTACACATTCTCTAGGTCAGGGTCCCCGTCCTTGTCCTTCCCGACGTGCACTGGGCGTAGCATAGTCCTCTCTCGAGTTCACCGTGGCAGACGTTCCTACCCGGGAAGGAGGGCCAGGTCTGCGGCCTGGAAGGGAAGCACTGCCCTCCGGCCAGCTACGCACCCCGACAAGCCACTGCTCTGCGCGCTGTTCCTCTTGCCTCGAGCCAAAGACCACCAGTCGCCACCCCCGGCCCCTTCCGAAACCGTGTTCTCCACTGACGGGCCTGAAGTCGAGGAAGGCGGCGGCGGCCCTGCACCGAGGGCTTCCGACTCGTGAGGAACCTTGCTGAGCGGTTCCCGAACACTTTCTCCCGTAACCCTCACCACGGCCCCATGGGAGAAAGGGTCACCTCCAAGCTCAGATGAGGAAATGACCCGAAAAGGCACGCGTCACTTCCTTATTAGCTCGTGCACCTACTACGTGGGTGACGTGGATCTGAGCTCCAGCAGTCGGACTCCAGGCCCAAGTTCCTCGACGGGCAAATACATCTTTCAGACAACATTATTCATTCTACCCAGTGTCCTCCTGGCCATTTTCTATCAAAGGTGGTTTTTTTCTGGACTGAAGAAGCAGGGAAATCTGTCCTTTATTGAGGTACTGGCTTGTGTATATCTTGCAGACGTGACGACCTTTAACTTAGATTATTGTCCCTTTAGCACTGGGTACCAGGAAGCCGAAAGGCAGATTGGTGGCCTTTATCTACTTTTAGAACCTCAGGATGGATATATGGTGAAGTGATCCTCACCCTGGCTTCTTTTAGTTATCTTGTTTTCCTCTGTCTCTTTTCTTATTTCTTGTTTTGCGGATCTCTGCATATATAAATTTTTTTTAAGATGACTTGGTTTATAAAGAAGTCCATGGTAACTGATAATTAGTATTCCACAAGAAAAAGCAGAGTTTGGGACTCAGAAGACTCCCTGCTCTGTCACTAGCTCATAATCAGGAAATGGTGGGGAGCTCATCGACTGCACTCGAGTTTGTGGAAGTCCTCTGAAAGTTAAGCTTTTAGATAGCATTGGACAATAGGAGAGCTGATCTGGAACCATCGATATTGAAAAAAAATCTAACTTTTGATACTCGAGCATATACTTCTACCATATATTGAGAATAAAGTCACGAGATCACCAGGAAAGTGATACTTACCTGGAAAGTACCGCTCTGGAACTTTGGAGATGTAGAACAGGAAAGCAAGAAGAGCAATCACATACATCACAATTACACGGGGTGCGAAGTCCTGAAAAGCAAAACATTTTTTCACAGATCTTTCTCCTGTGACTGAGTTCCTCATTTATTATGATCCAGTTCACAGATTAGGTAGAATTCACAGGTGGAACTTAACCTTGTTAAATCTTGATAGTAGACAGTCTCCAATCACGGAAATCTTGCTCTCGCTACCGTAGGAAACGGGCGCCGGGCTGGCTTCGTCCGTGAAGCCTGACTCTTGGTTTTGGCTCAGGCCATGGTCTCAGGGTCGTGAGACTGAGTCCCTGTGGGGCTCCCTGCTCAGCGCAGAGTCTACTTGGGATTTTCTCCCGTTCCCTCTTCCTCCCTGTAGGAAATGGCCCACGGAGGTGGAAGGGAGCACTCGAACGGCGAGGGAACTAAAGGAGTAGGACTCCACCACGGCGGAGGGTCCTAAGGACGCCCCAACTATAGGTGCGTGGGCGGAACGTATGGGGAATGGAGTTACCAGATGAATAAGCAAACACGGAAGATCAGGGATTTTTGGTTAGAAAAGACACAAGAGTGTTAGGAGCACCTACGTGACTCAGTCAGTTAAGCATCTGCCTTCGGCTCAGGTCATGATCCCAGGGTCCTAGGACCGAGTTCCACATCAGGCTCCCTGCTCAGTGGAGAACCTGCTTCTCCCTCTCCCTCTGCCCCTGCTTGTGCTCTTTCTCCCTCTCACTCTCAAATAAATAAATAAATAAATAAATAAAATCTTAAAAAAAAAAAAAAAAAAGAGGTTGGCCCAACAATGAAATCTGTTCGCCAACCCCAATAAGTGGTCCTCTCGAAACTACTGTATGAAGCAATCCATCTCTCAGCTCTAACTGGAAAGCTTTTCCTTGCCCTAAGAAAATTAGCCTGCTAAAATGTATACATACTGATTCTAATTCTGGTTGTAAATTCACAAGAAGCCATTTAAGAAATAAAGACAAATTCCTTCTCTCTACACATATTTGACAATTATCCTGGCCCTCCTGAAATCCTACATTCTTAGAATAATGAACATGAGAACACAACCATACCCTGCTTCCCACGATCAGCCCTTCTGGAACTTTTCATCTTTGGTTAAGTCTGTCTCTCTTTCCCCATCTTTTAAAAATTACAGC
>RCUC01120078.1:0-21943 GCA_003697995.1 Taxidea taxus jeffersonii
TTTTTTTTTTTTTTTTAAGATTTATTCATTTGTTTGAGAGAGGTTGAAAGAGCAAGTGAACTCAGGCAGGGACAGGGAGAGAGAAATTTTAGCAGACTTCTGGCTGAGCTTAGAGCCCAACATGTGACCTGATCCCATGACCCTAAGACCATGACCTGAGCTGAAACCAAGAGTCAAACACTTAACCAACTGAGCCACCTGGGGACCCCCACCTATGATTTCCATCAAAGAAACACTTAAAAAACAATACATACCTGATGCAACTGTTTCAGAAAATAGAATACTTCAAAACTCATTTTCTGAGGGCAACATAATCATCACGCCAAAACCTTGTGAAGACATTATAAGAAAACTACAGACTGATATCACTCATGACCATCATCATAAAAACCTTAAGAAAATAATAGCAAATCAAGTTTCCAGTATATTAAAAGAATAATACTCCATGAAAACTTAGGATTAATCCCAAAATTGGCTTAACACTTGAAAATCAATCAATGTAACTCACTACACTATTAGAATAAAAAAGAATAATTATATAGTCACCTCAATAGATGCAGACAAAGAATTTAACAAAATTTTAAAATTCAATGCTCATTCATGCTTTTAAAAAATTCTTAGCAAACCAGGAATTGAAGGACACTTCCCCAATGCAAATAAAGTCTTCTTAGACACAGAAAGCAATAACCACAAAGGAAAAAAAAAGACAAATTAGAGGACTTCTTCAAAACTAAAGTCTTCTGCTCATCAGAAGACACTGTTAAGAAAATGAATAGGCACACTTCAGCCTTGAAGAAAATATTGTCAAAAAAATCTATGGACAAAGAACTTGGTTGCAAATTACTTAACTCTCAGAACTCAATCTGAATGACCGAAAACATGAAAACACCTTTCAGGAAGATTCTCTCAAACAAACCCAAGGAACAACATTATGAGACAAGGTAGTTTCTTCCATAGAACAATGTCCCCCTTTCTTCGTTTGTGCATCAATTTAATAAAAATTAATTTAGGAATACAAAAGGGAACAGCACCTAGTGTGGCCAGTGATGGCTCATAACATCAAAGGGAGCGAAAGGAGTGAGTGAAATTGCCAGAGCCAGACCAGAAAACCGGCAGTGACAGGACCCTTTTACAGGCACCGATAGAAGGGAAGTAGAGAACACCGCAGAAAGAAACTGGAGGGGAGGGCTAGCCCATGCTCTGGGTATCAGCAAAAGTTATCCAAGGGGAGAACATGGAAGCCAAGGCCTGAAGTACAGCAAACGTTGGTTAAGAGGAAGCAGATAGGGGCGCCTGGGTGGCTCAGTAGGTTAAAGCCGCTGCCTTCGGCTTGGGTCATGATCCCAGGGTCGTGGGATCGAGCCCCAGATCGGGCTCTCTGCTCTGCGGACAGCCTGCTTCTTCCTCTCTCTCTCTGCCTCTCTGCCTACTTGTGATCTCTGTCTGTCAAATAAATAAATAAAATCTTTAAAAAAAAAAAAAGAGGAAGCAGATATGTGGGATGGTGAGAGGACGAGACGCGGTGCAACCGGGAGATTTTGGACAGATGGAACGAAATGAGCAAAGGGCAGAAAAAACGTGGCACATTTGGCAAACTGAAAATAGCTGCACATGGGAATTCACATGGGGCCTGTCAGCGAGCCTGCTCGTAGGAACACCCAGGGCTTGGGAATATGCCGAGGGAGCGACGAGGCTTGGCCTCACTTGGCAGAGGGAGCACAGAAGTTCATCATTTGGAGAGAGGCCACGCACCAGTGTCACCAGTACCTGATTTTACCAGCTGGCCACCCTTCAAAACAGTTCAAAATTCATCTCTAGGAGGCCTTCTTCCCTTTTCTCAGAGCCTTTCTGAGCTATCTTCACAGAGACCCCACACTGGAATTACATTGGCATTGGAATTACTCATTTCCACACCAGATGAAGTGTGCCAAAGGCAGGAGTGACAAGTCACTCATCTACGTTAGCAGTTCCTCCTAGGGAGCCTGGTTGTGGGTAACCCACACCAGCCTCCTCCCTGGGCCCTGTCCTTGTAGAAGTAGGATACACTGCAACACTGTTTCTCTGACCCAGCCGAACGGGCTGATTTTTCAAATTCTGTCTTGTTCCCTCTCACTAAACAATCAAAATATCCCAGCAACTCCGAAAGACATCTTTCACAATGCCTTTTGCAATCTGGGTGAACACAGCCATTCTTTGTCTAACCGTGGGTCCCCATTTTTTTTCATTCAGAGAGTGAGTTCACCAAAGTAGTAGATGCCGCGTTGCCTTCAAGTGTTTAGAGCCTCAGAGGCAGAAATTAATTGTGAGAATGTTCAGCTCCATTGATAGCATGCTGCGGTTGCTCAATACTTATTTAAAATATCAACAAAACTTGCTTCTTTGCTTTGACATTTGAACCAGCTATATAACGTTGGGCAAGAATTTTGATTCCCATACATCTACGTGCCAAAGTTGAAAAATAAGGGATCTATTTTTCCCTCAGAATTGTTTCATGCCTGTATCAAAATACCAAGTTACCATGGCGATAGCTTCTCTTGTAAATAGGGCAACTCTACCCCCCTATAGCCAACTTACCCCCCCCTTAAGCAAATGGAGCACAAAAAGGAGGCAAAAGGAGTTCTGAAAGAGAGGACAAAAGAGCCTGGGGGAAAATCCCCACAGTGAAAGAGATAAAGGCTGTTCCAGATAAAAGTCTCGTCTCGTGAGGTGACAGAATTCCCCTTGCCTGGAGCTCCTCACAGGCCTAAGTGCGAGCAGTGGGCCCTTGATTATACCCAGCGAAGTCCTTATAGGGCGGCACAGGGAGGTAGCATTTGCTGAGCTCGGTGAAGTCCGTGTTAATAAGAACAATCATAACCCACATCCATCAAGGGCTTATTCTGGCCTTCATAGCTTTAGGAGCAGGAGCTCATTCAATCTTCATAACGCGCCTGTGAGGTAGATCTTAAGGCTATTAAGGAGTGAGGCGGAGATTCAAACTTGTGCACTTAACCGCCCTCCTGTATGGCCTCAAAGGTAATGAGAAAGCAATTTGAACAGCTAGAGGAGAGAAAGTGGCCTCATCTTATCTTTAGAAAAGCGTGAGGGGGAGAGGAAACAAACTCAGGGGTCAGGATATGACTCACAGGAGCCATCAATTGCCCTAAGCTCTGAGGGGGCCCTTGGGATGGATAGCCAGGCCAGAGGGCCGAGGAGGATTCCCAGAGGGGGAAGTGAGCCTCAAGTTAGAGAGAAAAGCTACAGTCAGGGGAAGAGAGGAGAAGTCGCTGCCAACTATTTTTGACAGAAACGGAGGTCTCTGAATGTAACTAGTGTCTTTAGGTGAAAATATCCCTTGCTCCCCACATGTCCCTCAGTTGTGTGTCTTCCTTTAGTGAACTTGTTTTCCATTTCATTTTGATCGAATTTCAACAAATTGGTAGGTTTGGGGGGTTTGGTAACCCTGTGGCTTTTTTGTCATTTACTCCAGCTCTTTGAAACAGCCTTCATTTGTGGCTTCCTTCAGGCTGCGGGCTCTGTGAGGAAAGAAGAGAGTGGCTACAACCTTCTGTGTTCCACCCCTTCTAGAAGAAGACATAGGAACTCAGGGCTGTACCTCATAATGATAGTGCTGAAGCACTAAGCAAGAGACCTTAGCAGAAATAGAACGGCTTATCAGAGATGTGTGCAACTCTCCTCCAACATTTAAGACAACAAACCAGAACCTGCCCCCTGTTTAAATGTCAATACTGTAACTAATGCAAACAAATGAATATTGTTCTTCAAATTAGGTTCTTTGCAAATTTATGTGCTCATTTTAATTAAGGTGCCATTTGAGCACAATCCACTTGAATGCAATCATGCCTCATTTTTAGCCCAGAATTCTACTTACCAGATTCATCACCCATGTTTTTCACTATCCTGAACTCCACATCACTTCCTTTTCAAAAATCAAATCCATTATCAAAGGATTAAGATTCTCTACTAAGGGTTCTCTGGAGCGTATCTCAAGGTCTGAGAGCAATTCCAAAAGAAAAGAGGAACTCCAGAAATGTTTTGGTCAAGGGTCAGCATCGATGATAAATATGACCTCCAAGGTGAGTGCTTTGATGTGGTCTGTACTCACATAGACATGTGAAATTGGTAGACTTGAAATAAATCAGCTACTTTCCTTATCAGACATACCTATTATATTATGGCTAACGACTTGGAACAACGACCGAAACAAGGAAGGCAATTTTAGGAAAATTCATGACCAAATGTCTATACCTTTCTTACTGGAGGCAATTTTCTTTTCTTTTCTTTCTTTTTTTTTTTAAGTTTGCCTTATTGCAAAATTTTAAATGCAGATTTTGTTTTTGGAGACTATTTTTAAGGAAAAAAAAATCTTACTAAGGAAATTCAGACTTGCATTCATTCGAGCAAACTTGTAGAATTAAATACGTATTTTTCTACAACAACTGGGTGGAGTTCCCCAGAAGGTGATTTCAGTCTGTGATGAAAGTAAATCCGATTACTTTGATCAATGAAATTACTAATAGACACTTTCCAAGGACATTCAGAGTGTATATGCCATTGTTGTGCTCATGGGTATGCTGCTGGCCATTTTATGCATTTAGCTCTGTACAAATTACCTAAAATGTGTGCATCTTATTCAAAGAAAAATGTTAGCTCTTTGAGCGTAGAACATTACCTATGATAGTGCTAAACACCTGAGAAAGGGTCTGATGCTTTAAATGCAATTGGTCACAATAACCAAAACTACGAATCAATAACCAGTGCAAGTAATAGAAGTGTAATGAAATGTTTTTCTCTATTATTACTGTTCAACTGACTTAAAAAATATCTAAAACATTTTTGTCTTTTCTACAGTTCCTTGCTACTTGATATAAAGAAATTTGACTGATAATAAGACTTCCCTTGGCAAATTTAGCTGGATCAATATTTGCATGATTTAATTTTATCTTAATTGGGTATCTTGAGACTCACCGCAGGGGGATTTTTTTCTCAGTATGTGCCAATAAGTACTCTCTTCCATTTGTTTTTCTTAAAATTGTATCCAAAGGCAAATATTCCAACTGTTTCCCTTTCTCCATTGATACTACACTCAGAACTGAACTGCATTGTTGCCAAGATTTTACTATCCTTAAAGGCAAGCCAGCTCACATTAGGGACCTACAGATGGAGGAGTAAGCAAACCTAACACTTCAAATTTTAGCATCAAAAGGACTTTTCAGGAGTATTCAGATTTAATGCAATGCAACTTCAAATTGCTACAAAATGCCTCTTTGCAATGTAAACACTTTATATTTCTGCTAGGGTCATATATTGTATTTATTAAATATATTGCATTGATTCAAAAGAATTATCAAATATATAAAAAGTATAAAATAGCCATGTTACAATGAACTCGTGTAGTCACACCTATGCTAAGAGCAGTAATATTAAAATTACCCTTGAAGTCCCTTGAGTGCCCCTCTGTAATCTGTTTCACATCTGTCACCTTCAGATGTAACCACTAGTCTATATTTTGTTCTTGCCATTCCCTTATGATTCTCAGTAGTGTTACTGAAAATGTTGTAACCCTAAATATATTGTTTTTTAAAAACTTTTTATTTAGAAAAGATTTCAGACTTACTGTTACAAAAATGGTACAGAGACTCACCTTACAGTATAGTCTTCACCCAGCTTCCCCTAAAGTTACTGACTTGCAATAGTTAGTGATCAAAGCCAGGAAACTAACACTGGAAAAGTGTTATTAACAACAGGCCTTTTTGAATATCGCCGTATTTTCTACTAGTGCTTTTTGTGTTCCAGGTTCCAACCCGGATCTTACATTCTATTTAGGGTTGTTTTAATTTACATGTCCCATTATGATTGAATTTGAATATTTCTCCATAGGCTTCAGGATTGTTTAGGTTCTTTGTGTCTGTATGAATTGCTTATTTGGGTCTCTTTTTTGAAGCTTTGGATCCTTTGTCCCTCAAATTTTAAATTATATATTTATGTATATAATATATATTTACATGTATATATACATATATATATACATGTATATATATATTCATATAGATATTAAATATTTAGCCCTTAGAAGTATATTTTTCAAATATTTTCTTCTACTTTTTTCAATTGTATTTTGTCTTTATTTTTGGTACTTTGTGTCACATGAGATTTCAATTTTTATGTGGTCAAGTTTAATGTTTTTTTGCCTCTCTATCTTGAGTAGTATTTAGAAAGTCTTCATCTACTCTGAATAACTTACCCATGTTTTACTCTTGAACTTTTATGGTTCATTTTTTTACATGTAGATACCTAAAGCATTTGGAGTTTATTTTGGTGAATGGCATGAGATACAGGTCTACTTGTATTTTTTCCCAAGTAACTAACCATTTATCTTGGCACCAGTTTTATAAAGTCAATCTTGTCCCAGTGATTTGAGATGCTAGCTCTGTCATATACTGAATTTGTACATGTAGTTGGTTCTATTTCAGGGCTATATATTTTATCCCACTGGTCTGTCTCGTCATGCACCAGTGCTGTATAATGGTTTAATCATAGAATCTTTAGCAGTGAGCCGAGTAGAGCCATGCAAGCCTGCTGAACCCATAATTAGAGTCTCCAATATGTTTCAATGTCTGGTGAGGTAGACTTCTTTATAGCTTTACCTTCTTAGTGTTTTTCTGGCTACTCTTAAATATTTGTTATTTTCATATGAGTATTAGTCTCATGTCAACTTTTTAAAATCTTTGCCTTTGATTTATAGACGTATAATTCGGTTATCACTTTTGTGTAGTATTCTATTATAGAATATGCACAACTTATCCATTCTACTGTTGATGGGCATTTAGAATCTTTGTAGTTTTTTATTGTCACAACCTCTACTGTTTTAAACAATTTAGAGCATGTCTTTTATTGCACACATGCAAGAGTTTCTCTAGAGTATGAACCTATAAGTGGAACTGTGGGACCACAGGATATAAACATTTTCAGCCTAACTACATATTGCCAATTTCCTTTCCAAGGAAGCTATTTTAGTTAAGATTTCCAGCAGTTTTAAAAAGAGTGCTTGTTAATTTTTAATCACATGGAATTTTCTAGTTACTGTGATCTTTTTTTCTGAAGTAAAATACACACGATATAAAATTTACCATCTTGGGTGCCTGGGTGGCTCAGTGGGTTAAGCTGCTGCCTTCGGCTCGGGTCATGATCTCAGGGTCCTGGGATCGAGTCCCGCATCAGGCTCCTTGCTCCGCAGGGAGCCTGCTTCTCCCTCTGCCTCTGCCTGCCTCTCTGCCTACTTGTGATCTCTCTCTGTCAAATAAATAAATAAAATCTTAAAAAAAAAATTTACCAACTTAACATTTTAAATGTACAGTTAAGTATATAGTTAAGGTAGTAAATATATTCATAATGTGCAACCCTCACCACCATCCATATCCAGAATTCTTTGTGTTTTATAAAACTGAAACTCTATACCAATTAAACAGTAACTTCCCACTCTCCCCTCCTAGCCTGTAGCAACCACCATTCTACTTTCTGTCCATGATTTTGACTACTCTCAGTACTACTTGTCATTGTGACTGGCTTATTTTACATAGCATAGTGTCCTCAAGGTTCACTATGTTGTTGCCTTTCTCAAAATTTCCTTCTTTTTAAGACTGAACAATATTCCATTTTATGTATATACTGCATTTTGCTTATCCACTTATCTGACAATGGATAAGGGTTGTGTTCATGCTTTAGCTACTACAAATAATGCTACTCAGATCATGGGTATAAAAATATCTCTCCAAAACCCTGCTTTTAATTTTTAGGGATATGCATCCAGGAGTGGAATTGTTGGATCATATAGTGGTTCTACTTTTAATTTTTGAGAAAGTGCCACACTTTCCCACAGCAACTGTACTATTTGACATTCTCATCAGCTATCCAGGATGGTTCCAATTACTCCACATCCTCACTAACACAAGTTATTTTCTTGGTTTATTTATTTAATTATAGCAGCCATTCTAACGGGTATGAGGTGGCATGTCATTGTAGTTTTGATTTGCATTTTCCTAATGATTAGTGATGTTGAGCATCTTTTCATGTACTTAATAGCCATTTGGAGATCTTTGGAGAAATATCTATTCAAGTTCTTTGCCTATTTTTGAATTAGCTTGTTCCTGGTTGTAATATTTTAGAAGTTCTCTACATATTTTGCATGTTAATCCCTTACCCGATATATGATTTGCAAATATTTTTTCCCATTCTCTGGATTTCCTTTTTACTCCATTGGTAATGTCTTTTGATGCACAGAATTTTAGAGTTTCATGAAGTCCAATTTTTGTTGTAGTTGTTGCTTATGCCTTTAGTGTCATATCCAGGAAATCATGGCCAAATCCAGGGTCATGAAGCTTTTGTGCTATGGTTTCTTCTAAGAGTTTTGTAGTTTTGGCATTAACATTTAGGCCTTTTGTCCATTTGAATTGATTTTTGTATAGGGTTTTAGGTAAAGGTCCAACTTCATTTCTTTCTTTCTTATGTAGCTTCACAGCTCTATTTATTGAAAAGATGGCCCTTTCTCCATTGAATAGCCTTTGCACCCTTATCAAAAATCATTTGACTAAATACGTGAGGGTTCATTTCTGGGGTCTCGGCTCTATTCCATTGGCCTAAATGTCTGTTTTTATGTTAATACCATATTGTTTAATGAGTGAATTTAGTAAGGTCTGTAAAGATTTTAAAAAACCAAGTTACAAACTAGAAGATAATATTTACAAATCCCATATTCAACAAAGAACTTGTACTCAGAATATATAAAGATACAGGCCTACTATAAAACTAGGATAATTAAGTGTAAGAGAGCAGAATGCTTCCCCCCCTCCCACACCTTATCATCACACCTAAAGGTTTCCAGTATAACAACAGTGGGTGACAACTGAAAGCATTGCCCGTTCAGATTGTCCTCTTTCTAAAGAGGAACATTTGGGGAAGCCCGGGGTCAAGAGACTGAGACAAAAACAAGGATACTTAGAGGAGTTTAAAGTCTCTGGCACTTACAGGTACAGAAAACATTAAACATAGCCTGTACTGTAGGCTGGTTACCATAAATTCTCACACTAAAGGCCTATTTATCTCTATTAACACTATCAATACATTTTGCTTCCAACACAAAATGACAAGGCAAAAAAACCAAACAAGCAAAATAGTACAGAAACAATCCCTTTCCCCAACAGAAACACTCTGAGGAGACAAAGCAATCAGAATCAGACTAAAATATGATACAGATATAGGAATTACCAGACAGGGAATTTAAAATAACTATGATTGAGACACCTGGGTGGCGTCTGCCTTTGGCTCAGGTCATGATCCCAGGGTCCTGGGATCGAGCCCCACATTGGACTCCTTGCTCAGGAGGGAGCTGCTTCTCCCTCTCCCTCTGCCTGCCACTCTCCCTGCTTGTGCTCTCTCTTTCTGTCAAATAAATAAATAAAAATAAAAGATAAAATAACTATGGTTAACATGACCACATGCAAGAACAAATGAGTAATGGATGAGACAGAAACTTGAAGAATCAAAAGGAAATTCTAGAAATCAAAATCATAGTATCAGAAATGAAGAATGTTTTCCACAAGCTCATCAGGAAACTAGACGCAGCCAAAGAAAGACGTAGGGAGCTGGCAGAGAGTTTCAAGAGAAAGTTCCCAAACTGAAAATGCAAAGAGAAAGAGCAAAACCAGGTAAGTAAAACCAGAGAGGAACATGCAAGAACCATGGTTCAACAGCAAAAGGAGCACACACACGGCACTGGAATACCCAAAGGAGAGAACCGAGTGGAAGAAATATTCAAAGCAATAATAGTCAAGAACTTTTCAATAGTAATGGCATCAGGAAACCACAGATAAAGGAGACTCAGAGAACATCCAGGGGCATGAATACCAAAGAAGACACACCTAGGCAGAGTATAACTGAACTGCAGAAAGTCATAGACAAAGAGAAAATCTTACAGTGATGATTATACAACTCTCCCAATTTACTAGACCCCATTGAGTTATCCAATTAAAATGGGTGAATTGTATGATATGTAAATTGTACCTCCATAATGATGGCCAAAGAAATTGAGTTAGTTACTCAGAGAAGTATTAAAAACGAGTGTTGATGTCAAAGCAGAAAACCATTTATCTGCATCAGGCAATCATTTCATATCTTTCCTATGCAATCAAGACTCTCATGAAGTAAGTTAAAAGGTGGGGGGGCCCAGCTCTGGCCACCTTCTAGGGCAGGTGGATTACAGAGAACAAATCCACGGCATCCCAGTTCTCTTTATGCTTGGTGACCTCTATGACCTGGGTGAGGCTGTGGGAAATAAATCAGCGTTTTATCTGTTACTGTCCTACCGCCCAACTTTGAATCTGAATGTGTTTCAACCACATGTTTTCCCTCATTTTAAATTTTCTAATGTGTTTAACATTTACTTTTATACCTGACTGGCATATATTTTTGAGTCTCAACTTTTCCGAAAAGATAAGGTCGAGCTACAGTGGCACCGGGTTACATGCAAAGCAAGCCCCCAAACTTCCAGGGACAAGAGTCTACCAGGCAGATAGATATGCCTCCGTTGACACTCCTCTTTTTTTTTTTTTAAAATGCATACATATTTTCTGTTTCTAATCAGTGCCTTCTCCTCTCTTCAAGAGAGAGAGAAAAAAATCTTCTAGAGCAAAATAGCTTCACTGACATTTTCCCTCTGATGTGATGCTTATCTGCTTCCCTCTGAAGGCTTCTCATTGGGTTTACCTGTCTTATGCTTTTAACGGTTTCTGGTCTGATTACTGTTATTGGTATAGCCCTGAAGCCTTTTAATCTCTGCGGGTGGAGATCTATTACAAGAGCTTATTGCTGGAGAAGAACATGATTTTCAAAAAGGCTTTTGTCGTTCAATGATAATCAGGCACACAAATGCATCCTGCTTCTTCCCCCTTTAACCTTTGTTGCCATTAGGGATGTTTTCATATGGCTTTAGGTTTCCTAATCCAGTAATTAGCTACCACAGTTTTATTAGGGGGAAAAAAAAAGGCAGTGAGAGAGGATAGAATATTGGTTTAGGAATGAGGAAATCCATTCTAAGCTTATTCCTCTACTCTGTGTAACCCTGGCTGGACAAATTATTTTAGGCAGTTTGGTTTGACAGCCTAAGCACCTCTGAAGCATTTGGGGGTGGACCTGGTAAAATTCACACCCATGGAACAAAGCAAGTTATACATAAAAGATTAACTGAAATGATTTGATTAAGATTGATTTACCCCACCCAGACAGAAGGGGCGAAGGGCAAAATGATTCCTCTGAAATTGTTATGGTAAATTCCTCCTTAGGGGCCAGTGAGCCATTATTCAAATGGCTAACCCATTGGCCGGCTTGCTTGCCCTGCTTCTAGCGGCCTGCCCAGAATAGACCCATCTTCACTGCCATGATCACAGAGGCGAGTGAATGAAAGAGTACTGGACAGAGTACTGGATTTAAGAAATCGAATTGTTGGAGAGAGAAGTTCCTCCAAGGAGAAAAGGAGGAATTGCCAACTCTCTCAACAGATTCAACAGCATTGTTGTATGAATAAGTAAACTGTGTCTCCAAGCTGGGAGCAATTTAATGTCATTCAGTTACCTAGCTCTTTCTTTCTTGGATCTCTTACCAATGGTGAGACCTTAAAACCTAAAATTAATGATATTAGAAATGTCCTTGGACCTACAAATATGAGGTCAAACTATCAGACTTTTTCCAGGAAGTACACTTTTGTTGCATTTTTGTAAAGCAAATGGATTCATGACATATTTCTTAGATTTTCTTCATGGAGTCATGTAACATGATGTCATGGAGTCAGACAGTTTTTGTCAAACATAGTTAAATAAGTAATGCAGGTATATACCTTAGCATAGATCAGATGCCAAACAAAATGAATGCTACCAACAAAAACAAAACAAAACAGCATCTGCCTAAGTTACAATCTCAGTTCATTGACTAGAGCAATTTTATTTGGGCCACAGTTTATAATGAATTCCAATTGTGTTTCATAGCCTTTTGTGGGACTGAGTTTCTTCACCTTGAAAGTGGGTATAATTCCTAGCTTTCTTGACTGTTGTGACTATTATATTCTAGAATGTATTTACACGTCAAGCACAGTGCCTGACATATAAATTATAGTTTTCATTCTATTTTCTACACCTCAATTTATTATATTGCAAACTGGAATTGCTTTTACATTCAGCTTTAAAATTACTGTGAGACAAAGGTCTGACAAACACTGGGAAAATATTGATAAAATCACTAGAGGACACACTGAGTATTAATAGATAACTTGCATACATTAAATTCTAGTTAAGTTTGAACCCAGGGAAAGCTCAAGAGTTCTGCCACATGGAGATGCATGATTGGACAAGGAAGCATTTGGCTGAGTGTTTTCACTGGCCTGGTGGTCAGAAAGCCACAACAAATGGTGACATTTGTATTTCTAGGTCTTTCATATGACCTGACCCTATTGACAAGCTGTAAATATTCAACCTGACCATTTATAATCCTGGTGGAGTTTGTTCATCAAATGATCCGAAGTCATAGCCATAAGTTCCTTAAACCTAAGAGTGTGTGAGCCTTTCAAAAGACCTAGCAGTACCTACTAGGGGTGACCGTGTTTGCAAACATCACTGGGAGGGACCATGCAACATTTCCAGGCTAATAAGACAGGCAAATAATATTAGCAAATGAGGGCAGAGGTCTGACTGTGCAGCTTTTAAGATAGCAACACAGAGGAGTCCCATGTCCTTGGATAGACTTACCTTTCCTCTTGAAACACTGGTGAGTACAGATCTCTTAATCCTGGAACAGTATGGAGGTTCTGAGAACCAATATGCAGATATTTTGAGCAAATCTATGTCAACTTTTTCATCATGTTACATCCCTACCTATCCAACACTGAGGTTTATCTATGGACAGTTCTTAGTCATTATACTATTCATTCAATATTTAGTGTTATTTTCCCACATTCCTACACATGGTGTATGCTGCTGGTCACTTTCAAATGAGTTTCTCATTGTGGACTGTAATTTCCCCTACCAAAGTTCAGATCACTACCCTGGGTGCTTCTGCTGCTCCAGAGAACTCCTTAAGCTCTTTGAAAAGCAACTGTTGCAAGTTTTTATTCTTTAATTAACAAAGATGTCCCAGACAGTCAAATATTATTCAGTACTCACAGAATGATGCTGCACATACGTGTCATAAACTAGGAAGATAAATCTGAGTTATATACCTTACTACATTTAGTTAATGTTTTCTGGGAAAATAATTAGTGGGTTGTATTTAAGCTTATTTTTTCTCTTTTGTTCCTCTTTAACAGAGGATTATAGCATTTGTTTTGGCATAAATTTGCTAATGAGACTATTACAAAGCACAGCTATTCTCTTTTTCCAACAAATGAGTTCAGATCACATACTTTGTCATTGTGAAGATTATCAGTCTATCCTGTGATAACCAAACCTTAAAGTATCCTTTGGTAGTAAATGATCCCTAGTAGTATGGAAGTCAAAATACATATATACCCAGTTTATGATTCAGGTCTGAGAGAGATGCAGTAATAGTCAGAGAAAGCTTGCTTGCGAATGCATACCAAACTCTGATAACAGGCAGCAGCTAAGACCACAGATATCCAAGTGTGTCTAGTGGAGACCAAGAAGAAAATTAATTACATGTTCTCCCAAATAAACCGCTAGAGCATATTTGTTTCACAAAACCAACGAGTAAATGTTCTATTGGAGGATGTGTAAGATAAATGAAGAGCTAGATGAGCTAATCTTTTCTCCTTTTCCATTAGCTTTCATTAGACTCTGGGGTTCTCTTTGTATCCCCAGTGCCTGATAGAGCCTGGCACATAGTTGGGGCCCCATAAAAGACTATCGAGTCCACGAGAAACAGCACATCTTTAATCTTAAAAGAATCTAATGTTTGCTATTTTTTTTGTAACTTCATATACTCATGTGCTTGTCTTTAGCTATCAAATGGTAATGTTGATGTATATGTGCATGAAGACTTCAGATTGTAGTTTCTTTAGTTAAAAAATATCTATAGACTATCTATGCTCACTGAATGAGATACAGAAATAAATATGGTATAATGTTCAGCCTCCAAGGAGTAAGTAAATGATTTCTTTTTTATCATGGACAGTAAGATGGCAAAAGGAAATTGATTTCATGGTTGAAAATATTAAATTTTCACTGAACTTTTACGGTCGGATTGCCAGTGTAAATATGGAATCATTTAGTTAAATTTGAATTTCAGATAAGCAATAAATACTTTTTTTAGGATAAGTATGTTCCAGATAATATTTGGGACATACCTATCCAAAATGTGGTATTAATTAAATTAAATTAAATTAAAATTTAACTGAACATCTTACATTTTTCTGTGTGTGTATGTGTGTGTGCATTAGATCCAGTAATCATACTTTTCAGGCTACTTTTTTTTTTAAGATTTTATTTATTTATTTGTCAGAGAGAGAGAGAGTGCAGGAGCGAGCACAGGCAGGCAGAGTGGCAGGCAGAGGCAGAGGGAGAAGCAGTCTCCCTGCTGAACAAGGATCCCTTAATCCCAGGACGCTGGGATCATGACCTGAGCCTAAGGCAGCCGCTTAACCAACTGAGCCACCCAGGCGTCTCTACTTTTCAGGCTACTTTTTATAGCAGAATCATCCAAATTGGTTTTCCTCTTTTTTGGACACCATGGAGAGGGTACAAATTGTAAAATGCTTTAGTGATAGAGAAAAGTAGGAGCTCAGAAGAGCATCAGGGAAGAGAACAAGGCCCTTGGATGATAATTAACCACAAAAGAAATTACTTGTTCAGAATGTTGAAGCTGACTGTGGCAATAGAAATATTTATTCATTTGTTGATGGAAGCATAATACTGTGTTTTGGGACCTAGGCTTTAAGGGCAGACTGGCCAGTTCTATAACCTATTTAACACTATGAGACTGGACAAGGAATCTGTGCTTTCCATGACTAAGTGTCGCCATGTGACAAATGAAGACAAGCAGAGTACCAAAAGATAGAAGAGCATTCCTTGGCATCTAGGAGCTAGCCTGACATTCACAACTAAACCTTCTCCTGTTGGGTGTAAGCTATTTCACAGAACACCAAGACCAGACAAAGCCACTCTGACCATATTGGATTGAGACAAAAATAAAATCGGTCCATAACCATGTATGACTACAAACACATAAAAAGTAACCACACATCAAAAATGATCTACCACTCCCCCCATCCTGGCTACTACGAATGACTGGCTAATGTAAAAGTTGTAAGAAGTTCCTTATTTACAACTTTATCCTTGGTCTAGTTTCCCCTTTTTCTAGAGAAGATTTATTAAGTTGTCCAATCATGATATTAGTGCCACTTCCTGAGAGTATCCATTTCAGAACAAAGACCTGAGTCCTTCAAACCTCCTCCAAATCGGGCACACAAACCCCAATCCTTCCTAACACTGTCTTACTGAAATGTCCTTTGCCATTCCCCTCCCCCATGGTGTGCATTTTCCCTTGTTGCAAGGAGCCATTCAACTTATTCAAATGTAAGTATGTTCCTGGTGGTCTTTGTCTGGTGGACATTTCCATCATCACCTTCTCTTTCCCTTCTTTATTTGTCTAGGGTTCCATTTTTCTCCTTGTACCTTTTCCATGTCTTATCTCTAAACTGGGTCAGAGAGATATGGGTGTTATAAGAATATCAGTGAAAGAGTCATCATCAGGAGTTCATAAAGTTAAATAAATAAACTCAAATGCCAAATTCTGGTAACTCTGTGATTGCTTCTGTGTTTCAAAAGGGCCTTTCAGGCTTACTCATTTTCCAGAGCCTTCTCTATTTTAGTAAGTGGTCTCTCAAGGACACTAGAATATTTCACAGTTGCTCACATTTTTCCCATTTTCCAGCAGAAGAGAATCCAACGATATAATAGCGTGAAGGAAAAAATTTGTGGATAACAATATTTAGTATGCTGGTTTTTCTTGGATGTTGTTTCAGAGAACAGTAACAATTGATATAGATGGAAAGTGAATGATTCTGTTGGTCCTTAAAGACACTGTCTATCTACTTCTAGGCTAACTTTAGGGGTGTGGATTCTGCCATGGACACCAGCAATCCTGGGACATAAGCGACCCTGATTCTTTGTGTCCCATAACCCTCTGTAGTCCTCTTCTATCACTGGGGGTAAAGAGATTTCCCTTTCCTGTTATTTTTGTTGAGTGAAGAACCCCATGTTATTTCAGCTCCAAGTTGGCAGCATAAAACTCAGCCCAGCAATCCCCATAATTTGTGATATTAGACGGCACCGGGTATCAGAAATATTGATTGATTGATTTTCAGTTACACACACATGGGGTGGAGAAAGTTAGAGAATTGGAATAGAAGGTTGAACCAGAAGTATGAGTTTTTATAGGCTTTAAAAACTCCCCAGGTAATTCTTATTTGACCCAATTCCTAATTCCCCAAGAACTACTCCATAGATGCAGCACTGCCTCTAAATCAAAATGAGAGTACTTCAAAGAAATCAAATTTAGGATCAAGATGTGATCTACTATTTAATACTATTTGTAGTTCAAACTTTTCGCAAATTTAGAACAGAATCACACATTCACCTGAGCTGATCTAATTGCTGGTTCTGGCACAATTCCATGGCCCGTGATAAACCAGGGCCAAGCCCTGAAGAGCAGTAGCAGATCTTGCTGAAAATCTAATTAAAGGGGTAGGAGCCATGATGCTTCAGTTAGGGTTGCTGAGGCCATGGCTAGCCAACCTCTATTTTTCATTCCCTAATAATTTTCTCAGAATAACACCATTGGGTATACAATTTATCTTGCTTAGTTTGGGCTCAAAAGTGAATTTGAGAGAGAAAGTCTTCAGCAAAATTCAGTGTGTTTTAAAGTTATGCCGCCACAAGGCCCTATAGCTCAGGGGTTAGAGCACTGGTCTTGTAAAGTTATGCTGCCATGATCAGCTGAATTGTCTTTGCTTCAAGAATAAATCAGCAGAATTTGCTTCAGGATATATACCACTAGATGTTTATAGCTTGATTTCAACCCCAGAATGGTTTATTTTGAATGTCAAAAGTATATGGACATTCTAATATGACAATGATAAATGATTAATGAAGTTGTAACAAAATGTTTCTTGTCTACTGAATTGCTCAAAGCATAATGTAGATATGACCTAATGAGTCTTTCTTCCACACTGAAAAATAGATGAATAGTAAATATCTCCTCTTTAATTTAATCACGATGTCTTCAAAATCGAGGCTACAAGCAATTTATTGAAGAGCTCCACATAATCATTGTAAAACCCAGTAGTTTAGCCTGAAATATTTCCAAATAGGAAGAAGACAGACTTTTAAAATATGTTTCTGTCACTGAATCACAACTTGGGTTTTAGGATAGGGTAGTTTGTGAGTTACTTAGAGGAAAGACCTAAGTCTTTGTGCCCCAGTACCTGTTATACCGTCAGATACTGGATAAAACCACACACACACACACACACACACACACACACACACATAAAACTCAGTCAAACAAACAAGCAAATAACAATAACAACAAAGTGAGGCAGATCTTTGGCTTGCTATTATCAAGTCTTTCAAAAAAGGAAGGCCTAGATATTCTGGTAATAACCAGAGTAGAGTGCTAAGGTTAGAATTTGGAGGGAAATATTCCGGAGTGCTCACCAATTAGCAAAGTTTCAAATATTCTGTATCAATTAAGTGGTGGATAAAAACCAGCTTTTAAAAAGCCTATCACTAAAAGCTAGCTAATTATAATTTTTATGTTTGTTTGATTAAAAAAAACACCATTGGAAGTAGGAGATAATATTCAAATGCTTCTGTTCATTGTTCATTTTTAGATGTTCATAAATTTTGCAGTGATTTGGGTGGTGGAAAATGAGAGCAATGAGGAGAAGAAAATACCCAACACCTTCTTCAAAGTGAAAGCTGTTTCCTGTAACAAACAAATGTAAAGAATTTCTTTGCCTTCTTATCTCAAATTCACTCCCAATTTGACTTGTCACTCCCCATCCCCCTGTTACCATCCCCAACCCCTACCAAAGCTTGGCTTCCCGTTCCCTTTAACTCTTCAATAATAGCGAAGGCTCTGGCTCTAGAGTCCCCTACATGATCGATTAGATTAGACTCCGAATAGATCAGATGACACTTGAGCTTTGCATGTTTGAATATTTTGGCTTCTAATGTCAATTTCTAAAACTCATGAAAATTAAACATACTTATTTCTAGAATAACCTACATTTATTTATTCCTAGTGTAACTTGTACATTTATTTCTGGAATAACTGACACCCTCATAAAGTGAGGGTATCTGGAATCTGGTCAGTTTGGAGGTGTTTATCTCTACGCCAATTCCTGGGGAAACTCTGACTCATCTTACAGTTTAATGGTCCTCTAGATTTTATTTATTTATTTATTTATTTACTTACTTACTTACTTTGATCAGCCCCTAGTCTATTTGTAATTAACTTAATGTATTTGACCCCAGCATGTAGTAGGCATTGTGCAAGGAGAGGATGAAAGGGAACAAGAGAAAAAGGGCACCCACCTTAGCCTTCCATGGTTATGTGTTGAAGGGAAGAAAGAAGAACATGATAGAAAGAACAAAATATCATGAGAGCATCATGAGAACTAAAGAGAAGCCATAATTTCTGCTGGCAAGACCTCATGGAGAATAAATCATCCACTCAGCTCAGTTTTGTGTATCTTTACAGATGTGAATTATATGCCAAGCTCTGTGCAGGTGCGAGGTCTACGAGGGTCTCTAAAGCCATCTTACAAGGCTCTGAGTCCACTCAGGAAACACACAGAAACAAAACACACAAACAAGCATAAATGGAGGCAGTAGAGAACATAATCCATCTTTGGAAATTATTATTAATTATTCCTGGGTGTACAATGAAACAAGAGGAAGTGATTGGAAATGTACATGTGAGCTAGATGAGAGGCAGTTGTTTATGTTATGCGAACAACTTGAACTTTAACACTAAAATACTACATTTTGTGCTTAAGATAGACCATTTCCAATGTTAGAGTGACTCCAAAATATCTATCCATACTACTATCAAAATTATATGATACATGTTTTATGGTTTAACTCCATTTCTCTTGCCATAGTCGAAATTCCTTCAAGGTAATCAGTGTATCTGGATTGCTGTACCTCAGCCATAGTAGGTGTAATGTAAATGTTGTTTGAACATAATTGATTATCTGCACAGATTATTTTGGAGGAAAAAATATTTAACACAGACCAATGACACCAACTACTTCCTAAACAGTAGTTTTCAAAATAAGCTGGTATTTGCCAAAATACCAACATACTTTTTTCCCAGACAGATCTTTGTTGAAAATACAGCTTGATTGTAAGCCTAATTGCTTCTATAATTCTAGAACTAGCAGTGAATAAAAATTAGAATAAGTAATAAACAGCAAATAGTTTTCCATTACTAAACAGTCCCATTTTTATGGAAGATTTGGTGACATGTTTATGTATCATCCATGGGAAAAAAACATTCTAAGTTCTTTTATCCACTGTAGAGTGTTTTTATAAGACATTGTAATACCTGCATAGTGTCAGGGAAACTAAATGATGCAGTCCCTTTCTCATGATTTACATACTTTTACTTTTTTTTTTTTGTATAGATGTTATTTACTTATTTGACAGAGATCACAAGTAGGCAGAGAGGCAGGCAGAGAAGGAGAAGGGAGGAAGCATGCTCCCTGCTGAGCACAGAGCCCAATGCAGGACTCGAACCCAGGACCCTGAGACCATGACCTGAGCTGAAGGCAGAGGCTTTAACCCACTGAGCCACCCAGGCACCCCTATACTCTTACTTTTAAGTAGCCATGATTTTGGCTACAGCTAATAGCATTCCATTGTTAAGTTGTGTTTCCTAGGTTATTTGGGATGATCACTCCTTGATCTCATTTAATTATTGGTGTGCTCCTTAGGTTCCCAGGGAATAAATGCAGAAAATGCACACCTGACAGACGCATGATCATTATACTTGCCCAAGTTTCATCCCTGAATCTCTGACTGGGCACTTACTCTACTAAACGACGTTTCCCTGTGGGTACAGGACAAAGATTCACTTTGTTAAGAGCAGACATGAGGGATTTCTAGGTTAAGCATCTGCCATTGGCTCAGGTCACAATCCCAGAGTCTTGGGATCGAGCTCCACATCAGGCTCCTTGCTCGGCCAGAAGCCTGCTTCTCCCTCTACCTGCCGCTTCCCCTGCTTGTGCTCTTTCTCTGTCTCTCTGACAAATGCTTAAATAAATAAAATCTTTTTTTTAAAAGATTTATTTATTTATTTGACAGACAGAGATGACAAGTAGGCAGAGAGGCAGTCAGGGAGCCTGACATGGGGCTCGATCACATTACCCTGGGATCATGACCTGAGCTGAAGGCAGAGGCTTTAACCCACCGGGCCACTCAGGCGCCCCAAATAAATAAAATCTTTAAAAAAAAAAAAGGAGCAGACATGAGAAACCTGGCCCCTGCCTTCACCCCTCTGCCCCCTTCCCTGTTTTCACTCCACTTTCTAACATGGAAGGTTCCTACTCTACTATAGGAGAGAAGAAAGGAAAGAATGGCAGCTATGGGAAGAAAGCGATTTTTAAAGTGGTTATCCCAGACCTGTACTATTCATTTCCCCTCAAAAAGCTATACCCCTTCGTAAACTAGCCTCATCATGTGTCCGTGGCGTACACTCTTCTTTTGGAGTGAGAAGATTCCTTGATTCATATGTTTTTGTCACTGAATCACAACTTGGGTTTTTTGGATCGGGTAGTTTGAGAGTTATTTAGAGATGAAAAAGTTACCGAGTTACTGAGAGTTGAAAGTTGAAAAGTTGAGAGTTGAAAGTTGAGAGTTACTGAGAGATGAAAGAATGTGACCAACTTGAACCTACTTCGAATCCTTGTCAGAGCCAGAAGGGACTTTTGAGGTGGTCCCGACCAGGGGTTCCCAGCCTTAACTTGCCTCAAGGCCCCTGAAGAGAGTGACACACTCTATCAGTAACATGGAGGGTAGTGATTTGTGAAGTGATTCTTCCAAAGAGAGCACCGAGTGGGGCTTTTGAGGACCTTGGAGGGTAAGAGAGGTCTTGCATCATTTTAAAAGACCATCCCAACCAAAAGAGACTCTTAATGTCATAAAACAAACTGAGGGGGGTTGGGGGAAGAGGGGTTGGGTGAGGGTGGTGGGGTTACATCATATGTTTAAATAAAGCTTAAATAAAGTAAAAAAAAAAAAAAAAAAAAAAGACCATCCCGCCACCAGTGCCATGCAGGACATTTTGAGACACTGCTTGGCACAGAACTGCCTAGCGGTCAGGGTGGGGACATTTGTGGATTGTCGCTTGAATTTATTAAGTTAAATTTATAAAATATAAATAATATAAAATATATTATTATGTATTTATTAAATATATCATTATATATTTATAATAATATAAAATATAAAATAATAAAATTTATTTATTTATATTATTTTATTTATAAAATATAAATAATATAAATAAATATAAATTAAATTTACCTATTTAGAGGGGAGAAAACTGAAGCTCGGGAAGGTTAAGAGATTTGTTCTCATCCCGCAGCTAGTTACCGACAGACTCAGATAGAGAGACTGTAACTCTTACCTCCTTAAATGGTTTTTATGACATTCTACTGCATCCTCCTTACATTTAGATTTTGTGTGGCATTTCTCTATGCCCAATTAGAAAATGGAAGGAAGGAGAGAGGGAGAAAGGAGTGGAGGAAGGAGGATGGTAGGGAAGGAAGGAGGGACAAAAGAAGCAAACAACAATAAAATATAAGGGAAAAAACCCGGAGAGCAGACAGGACCCAGAGCAGCCTGACAACGGAAATTCAGACTGAACAAGGTGATGC
>ML099561.1:0-14627 GCA_003697995.1 Taxidea taxus jeffersonii
TGCCCATTTCACAATCATGGGTGACCTTCAGTGTTTTAGAATCTCCACCTAGACAAAACAACTATTTGTATTACTGACCTGGCCCTTACACAAATTCAGTTTGGTGACACCAAACTCTGCTGAACCATGTCATGGGAACAATGCCTTCTGGGGTAATGAAAAACTGATCTGATGCATTCCTTGAAAAAGAACTCTAGTGAGTCACCCTTAAACATGCTTGAGGACTTGGCTCTGCATGGGTGTGACTTGAATATCTCCATTACTGATGACTTAATTTTTTTTGAAGAGGGAATAGATAAGTTCCTTTATTCCTGTGTCTGTTTATCATGCCCTAAATGTCGTCTTCCCCTCATTTTTGCTCAAGAGCTTGGACATTCTTTTCCCCATTTCTCAGGACTGATTGATAATCACTATTTTGTGACACTTTTGATCTTTGCTTCCCATGAGGCACAGCCTATTACAAAGACTTTCGTGCAGGTAGTTTATTTGGGAAGTGATCCCAAAGAGTAGGAGTCCTCTGCCTAATGTAAAAACAACAACAACAACAATTTAAGAATGTGTTAATGAGATGGTCACCGTTATTCTCTGAGAAGCTTGATCTGAACAACATCTTCTGAGTAACACGTGGAATTTTTCCCTAAATGGTCTGTCCAAGAAATGCCAGGAAGAGGCATTTACTGACTCCTGAGACCAAGTCCAAGGATTGCTTCTGGGGCTATTCACTTCTCCGTATGTTTTGGCTGTGGATGTCTGAATGCTCAGCCTTTAGCACTGATGTCCGATGCTGTGATGGCGGAGGAGACCCAGGAAGACGGCAAGAGATTTGAAGCTGAACAGGGCCCATGCAGTGCGGCTCGACATCTATACAGAACCGTGTGGCCACAGACAGGACAACGGTGAGGCCTGGATGAGGACGTGAGGTGATGCCTTGGAAGTATCCCATGTGGTCCACCCTCGTGCTGCTCCTGTGCATCCTACTTTTCCTGTGCAGTCTACTGTTTCACCAAGTTGTCCAGGTGGCGACAGCAGCAAATCCGTAAAAATGACCGAATACAGGCAGGTTAATGAAACAAGACACCATCTCCACTGACGAAAGCTATAATTAAAATTCATTATCTTGCTGCTGTGACACGCTTTATACTTCCTTCACCTTTCAGCTTCTCTAGGTTATGTGCCTGACGGCTGAGCCATTCCTAATGGATCTCGTATCGTGGTTGCCTTGTTCCTGCTGGTCATAACTGCAGCAATGGCTCACTCACCATTTGTCAACCCAGAACACCTCTTGGCTGCAGACAGACCCCTCGGTGTCATCACGGTGTCATTCACGCTTGCAATTGTTTTCAGTTACCACCTCAGTGTAATCCCTTATCAGTTGTTTCACAGGCCTGGAGAACCCCAAATGCTCTGATGCTAGTGTGTAGCCCCAAATGTCGTGGAACCCTATGTCCTTTTGTGGAAATTCACCCACCAGCACCAAGATTTCTAAATCAACAGAGCCTAAGGTTATGGAAAAGAATAGCAGACTTTACCTGGCCACTGAAAGGTGCAGAGGGGGCAGACTAATGCTGGTCCAGCCCTTTGGGACGCCACCCATCCATTCCACCAGTGAGGGAGACAGGGCTCTAAGCCAACAATTGGTTTGCTATATGTACTCCATCTCCCAGGACCCATCCCACTTCTGCAAGCGGTAATTCCCAGGCTGGTGTTTAGCTAAGGCTTTCAAAATTCATTCCATCATTATTAATTAGAAGTTAGGTTTTATTTGACCACACTCTTCTCCTGTGACTGCAGGAGATAAGAATTTCTTTATATGAAAATGATCTTTAAAGGGTACTTAATAGACCATGTGGTTTTACAGAGTTTACTAAGATGACACTTGTTTGACCTCAAACTTTCATTTCCTTTTTGCAAGACTTGCAAAACAGCATGCACCAGCTGGACAACCTCAAAACCTAATGGTGATCATTGCCATATATAGTTCAAATGATGGAGATACCATATAACCAACTCCTCTCCCTTCCACCTAGATCCCATCCTGATTTTGCCACAGATGAGAGTCTTTGTAATTATGATGCGAAAATGTGCAAGCCATGTTATCACTACCGCACTTATTTAACAATACTATCTTGACTGTCATCTCACTGGTCATTGATCTAGTCACAGGATCTCCCCTGGAGATGGGCTTTCTGGGTTAACTCCTGGAACCAATTGCCTTAACTCTGATTCTCTCTGTAAGCAGAGCCTGAGCAAATATACCCGTAGGTATAGCTTCCATCTGAGAGTAGATCCCAGAAAACAGGAGGGAGGTGCTTTGTCCAACAACTTATCTATCTGTTCCTGACTCCCTTTTTGGGGGGTTGCCCCAGGGTGTGTGAACTCCCCTGAACTCTAGCTGTGTGTGCAAGCATATCTGAGCAGGATTCACCTTACTTCCCAAGCTACGGAATCAGAGACACTCCAGGGCAGAAAGTTGGAAGAACACATTGCAGATTTGAAAAGGGAAGCTCTTTGTGAGAAGTGAGCCACCCCAGCATGGAACTGTGTGCCACAGCCACAGCCCCCCTAGAACCAGAGCTGAGACCAAGAAAACATGAGCGGATTCAAAAGAAGAAACGAATACTTTAGTAGAAGGTGAGACACTCTTTTCTGTGAATGGCCAGAGAACTCTGCACATACTTTGATAATGGACTTTTTTTTTTTTTTTAAGCTGGGCCCTGAGCTCTTGAGAACAAAATCTTAATTTTTTGTGTGTGTTTTACTGTGCCTTGACACATATTAATTACATCATCCATATTTTTAGGATGAATACAAAAAAGAATAAAAATTATACATGGAGCGCATCTTTATAATTGTTCATCATTCTCCAAAAACTTGTTCTTGCATTATGTACTTTTATCATTTTAGTCTTTCTAAGGTGTCACGTTTTACCAGACCCATTTTATAGATGTAAAAACTATTTGAAATATCTCCAAGATCATTAAAGATTACCTACCTAAGTGGTAAGTAAATGGGCATTCCCTTGAGACAGCAGAAATGACTTCAGCGCAAGCAAATAAGTGTAAACCACTTGCTGTTGCATCTTTTGCAGAGCAAGCTTGATTGAGAAGAGACTGAAGTTCTAAAGTACGGTAAAGTTTGTCATAGAAGAAAGTCTATAGACATGGAATTCAGGGCACTAAAGTACACTTTCCCTCTTTCAATGATGTTCAAAGCTCATATAGATGTTAAAACTCTATTTCTCCAGGCTCAGGGAACAATGGTAACGATTCATTCTCTGCTTGACCCCAAATTCCAGTTGCCATAACAACTTGAGACAGTTCTATAAATGAAGATGTGTTTATTGTACAGTTTTGCATTGAGAGAAAAAGAAAGAAAGGGAGGTATACCCAAATATACATTTTTCCTCTGTGTACCATCTGTAATGTTGAATTCTTTAAAGAGTTCTTTAATTAGCCTACATGTAAATACAGTTGCTTTGACGTGTACTGACTCTAATTGCACTTCAATTTGAAATGGTTTTCTGTTTTTCTAACGATACAGAAAGGGCTTATATAGCTATCCCAGGCAAGTATAGTGGAGATATTTCTCCCTGAAATGAACCGACTAATAACCTCAATTCACTCATTCATTGTCACAGTAGAGACCTAGCTAGAAGGAGAATCATAACAAAGGCAGCAGAGAGCCCAGAAGAAAGAGCTATAAAACCACGCAGAGATCAAGACTGGCAGGACAAGACAGGCTTCTGACTAGGGGAACAAAAAAGCTAAGGACCAAAGAGATGATGTCATTTTTCCCCCTTTTTGATAAATAAAAAACACTGAGAGAGATTACCTTAGCCCAAGGGCTTCAGAATGTTTTGACCACGCATAAAGATCGCATTAGGGTCCCCTGGTCGAGACAGTCACTATGGCAATTAACCAAGATAAGACAATGATTTATAAACAAGAAACAAAAAACCTGGTTTCTCTATCTAGGTGGGCTCTGATATCCTGGATGGTTACTGTTATCATTTTTCACAGCCATTTGCAAAACAACTGTACATACATTGCTTCTTTGGGTTTTTACAACAGCCCCAATTTAGAAGCAAGGAAGCAGTATAGGGACTATAAAATCACAAAGATACTGAGCAGAAGAAATGACTACAGGACCTCGGACCTGTGCCTCCCTGAGGCTTGGTTACTTAATATCTAAAATTAAATGATGAAATCTGGCTCGGAAAGCTTATTGTGAAGATGAATGGATTTCATATACTGGAATGTGCTGTATGATGTAAGGCTTTATTTTTAGATTAGAAATTTACAGTTCTGTTGGTCTTTTTTTTTTTTTTCAAACTTCCTTGATGAGGAAAAGAATTCTTCTGCTTCAACACTGCCTCATTGTCACATTGGATTTAAGATTAAGGAAGATGCTTTTTTAAAGCAATTTATAGTTTTTAGAAAAAAAAAGTTACATATAATTACTCTGGGAAACAATATGCAATCAGATGTGTGGTTGTATGGGACATAGGAATGTATAGAATAACAGAGAACTTCCAGTGAGAATTCTAAAGTGCCGCAAAAGCTTCTGTGGAATGTAAGAAGTTTAAGCATGGCCCTAAAGAACAGATCCAAATTCAAATAATAGGGCACACTGATTTGATGAGAAGGACTACAACAAATAAATAGACACCATACCCCCTCTCTCCCTCACCCCACCTCCCCAAAATGCATGGCAGGAGTCAAAAGAAAGAAGTTCTACATGTCAGGTATTAAGTGAGGTATAAAAGACATTAATAAACAAGTAATGACACTACAGCAATCCGTGGAACTTTAAAATAAAGACACAGGCCCCAGGGATGGGTGTCTGTGATTATAATGCCTACGGAAGGAAAGAAGCCAAGGCTTTTAGACAAAATAGTACCAAGAAGTGAGTCATGGCATCAGTCCTGCCGTGCAAATAGGTGGGAGTTTGAATGTATGTTGGCTACACTAAGCAACGTGTCATAACCCCACATCCAGAAATGGAAACTGATCTAGTAGCTCTGAGAACTTTAAGAGACTTGAACAAATACAGGATGGCAGTGCTTTGAAAGAACCCATTGATAAAGGAGGGCCCAGAGAACCCTCACATGTAAAATAACCACTGCTGAAAAGTTGTACATAATTATAATTGGAAGCAATTTTAAGACACGGTATCTCTAAAATGCTAAAAATATAGAAATTCAACCAATAGGAGAATTAGAACTTTGGGATTTGAAATCATGAAAAATAAATATTGCAGCTAATAAATAAGCATGCTTGAAATAACTGGAAAAGATTATAAAACATAAAGCAAGAATGGAACTCTATTTAAAAACAACAACAACAACATTTATTTAAAAAAAAACTAAATAAGCCTTTGGGGCACCTGGCTGGCTCAGTCCCTAGATCAAGATTAAGCATCTCTTGATCTCAAGGTCGTTAGTTCAAGCCCCATGTAGAGCATGGAGCCTACTTAAAAAAATAAATAAATACAATAAAAATAAAAAACAAACAAACAAATAAACTTTTATAAAAAAAGATTTTAAAAATATGTTTAACATTCTACAGTGTCACAATGATATCAGACACAACAAAACTAGAAGGTGGGGAAAACGTGTTAATGGATTGCTTGTGCTTCAGGAAGTGAGGGTCATTTGAGTGATATCTTTAAAATTCAGAAGGAAGCTTATATCCAGCATAAAAGTGTACATTAAATCAAAATATTAAGTGGGAAAATGGAAAAGCTACATAAAGTCACAAGGAATTGCTTCTTATTACACAGTTTCAATAACACTTAGGTTATCCATTACCTTAAGAAGGCTAAAGAATCCAAGTCCTGACAGGTGGGAAACAGAGATTACAGATCACATACAAGGAAGGGAAGGAATTCCAGGGTGGAAGTGGGGTGCCCCAGGGCAACACAGACCTGGAGTTCAGGAGCTGGCTCCAGGGTCTGCAGGGGCATGGCAAGGACAGGGTGGGCACTGTCAGATTACATCCTCTGAACAGCCAGTGAGAGGAATCTAAGGGTTCTGCCACAGCAGCTGGGCGAGACTAGTGACCAAAACATTGAAAAAAAACAGGCAAACAAAAAAGCAAAAACTCCAGGAAAATTTGTTTAAATTACAGCTAACCCTTGAACAACGTGGGCTTGAACCACGCCGGTCCACTTATATGCAGATTTTGTACGGTGCCATACTGCAAATGTGCGTTCTGTTCCTTTTAATTCTCTTAGTAGCACTTTCCTCTCTCTAGCATAGTTTATTGTAAGAATATAGCGTATACTACCTATACATGGAAAACATGTGTTAATGGATTGCTTATGCTTCAGGAAGGCTTCCAGTCAATGGTTGGCTATTAGCAGTCAGGTTTTTGGGGAGTCAGTAGTCATTCAGGGATTGTCAACCACACAGAGTGGGGTGGTACCCCTAGCCCTCACGTTTTTCAAAGGTCAACTGTATAGAAGAAAGAAGTGTAATCATAGTACAGCATGCAACATAGTTTATTGTGATCATACTGTCAATATACATTGTGTATATTATTTAATGCCGCTCCGACCCCAGCTCTGTGATACAGGAACTACAATTATTCCCATCAGTGAACACACCAAACCTCCTTCAAGCTTTTTCAGCTGGCTCATACTCAAAAGGGCAGTTCCCTTTTAAATTCTACTTTCTAGGCTAAATTGTTGTTATTAGGACCGATTTCCTCACCCTCCTAAAAATTACATTCAAGACTCAGACGATCAAGATTCGTAGTACAGTCTGTCCTCTCTGACTGACTCATTCTGCAAGTGTCAGAGATACCCTCGAGGTCCCAACCTCTCTGAGTTCATACCCCATTTAAGTGTTCAACTCTCAAACACTGAGGGTCACTAAGCTGTCCATCTCTGCTGTCCACCACTTCTAGGAATTTTCCACTTCCATTTCAGATCTTCATTTAAAACCAATATGTATTTCAATATGTCCTTAGTAAGACTCAGATGGCGTATTTTCATTGTAGGAGAGCTGCTTGGTAGATATGCACATAGAGAGAACACCAGACTGATCCCATCTTTATTTAACATTTTGATATACTGTTCGTGAATTTCTTTGCATGAGCTTTCATTCTGGTCTTGATTGCTGAGATTTTGCTACTCTAGCTCTCGTCCCTCCCAGGACCAGACACTATCTTTAGTCAGATCTATACCAGTAAGACAAGGCATTAAAATCTGTACATTAGGCACTCCCATTTAAATAAAAACATATATATTTTTTAATATATTAGTCAAATCTTGGGGCACCTGGGTGTCTCAGTCAGTTGAATCTGACTCTTGATTTCAGGATCTCAGGGTCATGAGATCACACCTTGCGTGGGGCTCCATGGAGCCTTCTTGGGATTCTCTCTTCCTCTCCCTCTGCCCATGCCGCACTGCTTTCTTAAGTGTGTGCTCTCTCTCTCTCTCTCTCAAAAAAAAAAAAAAAAAAAAAATTAGTCAAATTTTGCCCTTATCACTTGCACTACCCATAACTAAATTTCTAAAGTAGAAGTTTCCATTTGATCTCAAGAGAGATGGAGAAAACAGAGCAGAAAAGGGAGGAGTAAAATGAACTGCATTTTCAGAATGTCACCTAAGACTTAAAGGCACTACAAGGAACTAGGGACTCAGGTGAGTCAAGCTCCATCAGGCTGCTGTCAGCACTGGGCACAAAGTCACACAGCCCAGATGTCTGTATCATCAGTCTGGAGCCACTTGCTGAGTCCCTCAGTACCATGCAAGGACTCAGCTCTGTGAATCCCCTGCCACAATTCAAGATAAGATAAAGCACCTAATTATTGTAATAGGTGTTCTCATGTGTTTTAAATGTCATTTGTAAAGAGTGTAGATTCGTTCAGGAGAGCTCACATGGGATTCATGAAAATCAGCAAATAAATTTTAGTTTAGGATAAAGACAGTAAGTTAAACACTGGAGATGTCCCTGGGCAGGTGTGTTCCTTGATGTTCAAAGGGGTTGGAGTCAGGCTGCTCACCTGCCTAAGGAGTTGAGGATAAGATTTATAGAGAAATTAACAAAGATGGGTAGTGACAGTGATAATAATGATAATCAGCATTTATGGGAGGTAATGGGATAAAGTAACACTGAAAAGGCAGGCTTAACTTCAACCCCCAAGGATGAAAAATTAGCTAGGCCATTCAGTGCTATGTAATCTTAAGCAATTTATGCAGCTCAAGCCAAACTCTTAATCTTTAATAGAGTGATAATGAGAACTCTGACTCATAGGAATTGTGTAAAGATCAAGGTAAGACAAATAAAGTTCTTAGTAAATATCCTCACATGTATACAAACTTGATAAAAAATGCATAGATACTATTAATAGTTTATATATATGATTAATTATTGAACAACTATCATTTGCCTAATAAATACATTTTTTTTTCTCTTGTCCTCACAATAACTCTGTTAAAGACCCCATGTTTCAGGCAAGAAGGCAGCACCATGGAGGTCAGAGGAAATGTGTTCATGTTAACCTTACTAGAACTAGTGAAACCAGCTCTACACAGACATGCCTGTCTCCAGGAATATACCTTCCCATTCCAATACTGAACCACCGAGCCTGTAAGCCTAAGATATTGCAAAATGCCAAGACACATAGAAAGAACAACATTTCATAAATGTCTGCAAATATGACAGACAATATATAAATGGGCATATAATAAATTAACCAAAAACAATCTTCTCCAAGATACATCTCCAACAGGATGATTTATTTATTTATTTTTAAAGATTTTGTTTATTTATTTGACAGACAGAGATCACAAGTAGGCAGAGAGGCAGGCAGAGAGAGAGGAGGAAGGGAAGCAGGCTTCCTGCTGAGCAGAGAGCCCAATGCAGGGCTCAATCCCAGGACCCTGGGATCATGACCTGAGCTGAAAGCAGAGGCTTTAACCCACTGAGCCACCAAGGCACCCCAGGATGATTTATTTTTGCTTCATTTTTAAAAACTGTCATAAAACAAACTGAGGGGGGTGGGGGGAGAGGGATTGGGAGAGGGTGGTGGGGTTACATTATATGTTTAAATAAAAAAGCTTAAATAAAAAAATAAAAATAAAAATAAAAAACAAAAATAAATAAAATAAGCACTAAAAAAAAAAAACACCTGAAATATGATGTATATATAATGAAATGTCCAGGACTTAAGAACAGAGATTGCAGAGTTTTGAAAACCTTATACACTTGCCCTTAACCTATGGCCATTATCATAAAATAAGATATTTTTTATCGTTTCAAAATTCCTTCTTGTGCCTGCCCAGATTGTCCCCACTTGGATTCCAGAGGTAACCACTCTTCTGATTTATATCACCACATATTTTATTAAGCTGTTTCAGAAATCCTTAGTATATCACAATTTTTTTCAACTGGCTCCTTTTATCAAAATAATGATTTTTAAATTCATTTATTTTATCCAGGTGTCATCAGTTGCATTCTGATGAATATTCTTTCATTGTCCAAATATACAACAATGTGTTAATCAATTCTCCCATTGATAGCTATTTGAGTTTTTTCAACTTATAGCTTATTATGAATAAAGCTACTGGGATTATGTTCACACATATATTGGTCTGGACACAGCTAAGATTGTAGCTCAAAAATAAATTCTATACTTACTTTTATAAGAAACAGCTAACAATTTTCCAAAGTGGTCATACCATTTTGCGTATCTACTAAGAATGTTCAAGAATTCTAGTGGTTGGATGCCTTGCCAACATTTAGTGTTGCCAGTATCTATGAATATGTCCATTTTGGTGGACAGTATGGTGATACCACAGACAGTTTAACTCAGCATTTCTCTGGTGACAGGGATATTAAGCACTTTTACATGTGTTTTGGCCAAAGGTATATCTTTTTTTGTGAAACGTTTGTTGAAATATTTTGCTCATTTAAATAAAAATGGGTGATTTTCCTTTCATACTATTAAGATGTTGGAGTTCTTTGTATATTTGGGGCATGAGTTATTTGAAACATATATGTGTAATGAATACTTTATTTCCGTCTGTGGTTTGACTATTAATTTTCTTAGCGCTGACTTCTGATGATCAGAAATTTTAATTTTGATGAAGTTCAATTCATGCTTATTTTTGTATATTTTTGTATTTTTTTTATTATTTTTTTTTTAAAGATTTTTTTTTTTTTTTTTTTGTTAGAGAGAGAGAGAGAGAGCGAGCACAGGCAGACAGAGGCAGGCAGAGGCAGAGGGAGAAGCAGGCTCCCCGCCGAGCAAGGAGCCCGATGTGGGACTCGATCCCAGAACGCTGGGATCATGACCTGAGCCGAAGGCAGCCGCTCTAACCAACTGAGCCACCCAGGCGTCCCTATTTTTGTATTTTTTATGATTAATGCAGTCTGTTTCTTCTCTAAGAAATCTTTCCATATGCAAAGTTTGCACAGATAATTCCATATGGCTTCTGTAATAAACTAGCTTTCACTCTTGGTTTATGATCTGTCTGATATTAACATATTTTTTAAAATTGTTTGGCACAAGAAAGAGTCATATATCTGTTTTCCTATATGATACCCAAAAGTTCCAGTACAATTTTTTATAAAGATTTTTATTTATTTATTTGACAGACAGAGATCACAAGTAGGCAGAGAGGCAGGCAGAGAGAGTGGGGGAGCAGGCTCCCTGCTGAGCAGAGAGCCTGATGTGGGGCTCGATCCCAGGACCTTGAGATCATGACCTGAGCCGAAGGCAGAGGCTTTAACCCACTGAGCCACCAGGCGCCCTCCAGTACAATTTTCTAAAAATACTTTTTTCCCATGAAATTGCTCAGGTGTTTTTGTTTGGTTGGTTTTGGTTTTGTTGTTGTTGTTGTTGTTTTAATCAATTGGTAGTATACGTGTGGAGTATTTCTTCTCTATGGAAGAAAACCAAATAGGATGTAAAGCTCACTTGTGTCTTTCTTTTCAAGGATCACAGCCTTGCATTGTTTAGAAAGAGTTACTTATAGTTGGAAATGTCAACACCCCTCTACAAGAAAAAGAGGCCCAGAAGGCAGGAAATCAGTAAGGATATAGTTAAATTCAAAGGCATCATCAGTCAACTGGATATAATTGACAGCTATAGACTACTTCATCCAACAACAGCAGAATGTAATTTTTTTCAAGTTCACATGGGACATTCACCAAGATACACCCCCTTCTAGGCCATAAAAAACACATTAACAAATGTTTAAAGAAAGAGAAATAATACAATTACTATAATATGTGTCTGCTCTCAGACCACAAAAGATTAAACTAGAAATCAATGACAAAAAGAAAGTTGGAAAATTCCCAAATAGTTCGAGGTTAAACAACATACTTCTAAATAACACATGAATCAAAGAGAAATCTCAAGAGAAATGAAAAAGTACTCTTAACTAAATTACAATGAAATATATAATTAAAAAAATATGTGGGATGTAGCAAAAGCAGTGCTTAGAGGAAAATTTATAGCATTGAATGAATATATTAAAAAGGAAGAAAGATCTGAAACAATAATCTTAGTTTCCATCTAAAGAAACAAGAAGAGAAAATTAAATCAAAAAGAGGAATAAAAGAGGGGCACCCAATGGATCAGATGGAAGAGGACGCAACTCTTGATCTTGGGCTTGTGAGTTGGAGCCCCACATTAAGGGTAGAGATTACTTAAGAAATAAAATCTTGAAAAAAAGAAATAAAAGAGAAGAAACGAAATTGAAAAAGGAAATTGATAAAGAAAATTAATAAAGCCAAATTCCTTTAAAAGATTTTTTAAAGATAAGCCTCCAGCAAAACTTACTAAGAAAAAAAAAAAAGTAAGATGACATAGGTTACTAATGTTAGAATCAAAAGAAGGGACATTACTACAGATACCATCAAGATCAAAAGGACAATAAAAAAGCACTATGAACAACTCTGTGCTCACAAATTTGATAATCAAGATGAAATGGACCAATTTCTTGAAAAAGTCTGCCAAAACTCACACACAAAATAAATAGAACCTGAATAGGCCTATACCTGTCAGTGAAGTTGAATCAATAATTAATAACCTTTCAAAACAGAGCCAGGCTAAAATGGGTTCACTGGAAAATTCTATCATATGTGAAATGAAAAAAATTATGCTAATTCTTTATAATATTTTCCAGAAATGGAAACAGAGGGAATACTTCTAACTCATTCTATGGGTTCAGTAGTATATGGAAACCAGACAAAGACACTACAAGAAAAGAAAACCACAGATAATTATCTCTCATGAGTAGGATGTAAAAATCCTCAAGAAAATATTAAAAAATCAAATCCAACAATGCATAAAAAGGGTTATTAAACATGACCAAGTTGGGTTTACTCCAGGTATGCAAGGCCAGTTCAACACTCAAACTCAATTAATACAATCCTTCACATCAATAGGCTAACAAAGAAAAATCATATGATCATAATAATAGATATAGAAAAAATACTTGGCAAAATTCAATAGCAATTTATGATAAAAATAGTCAGGAAATTGGGAATGGAGGGGAACTTTCTCAGCTTAAAGAATGTCTACAAGAAACCTAAAGCCAGGGGTGCCTGGGTGGCTCAGTTGTTGCGTGTCTGCCTTTGGCTAGGGTCATGATCCCAGGGTGCTGGGATCAAGCCCCGCATGGGGCTCCCTGCTCATTGGGAGGCCTGCTTCTCCCTCTCCCACTCCCTCCACTTGTGTTCCCTCTCTGGCTGTCTCTGTCAAATAAATAAATAAATACAATCTTAAAAAAAAAGAAAGAAAGAAAGAAGCCTAAAGCCAACATTATACCTGATGGTGAGAAATGCTGAGCTTTCCCACCAAGATCAGAACAAGGCAAAGATGTCCTTTCTCACTATTCTTTTCCAACTTCCTTTTGTACTGGAAGTCTTAGCTAATAAAATAAAACAAGAAAAGGAAATAGAAAGCATACAGATTGGAAAGTAAGAAATAAAACTATCCTAGGTAATGGCATGATTATCTATGCAGAACAAAACAAAACAAAACTTCCAGGAACTAACAAGTGATTACAAAAAGGTTTTCAGAATACAAGTTTAACATACAAATGTCAATCACTTTCTTATATGTCAGGAATAAAAAAGTGGAATTTGAAATTAAATGCACAATCATTTGCAGAACACCTCAAAAATAAAATACCTAGGTACAAATCTAACAAAATATGTACAAGATACATATGCAAATTATTTTTTGATGAAGATATCAAAATGATATTCTGTATTTGTGGAATATGGAATTCAATATTGTCAAGATTTAAGTTCTTCCCAGATTGATCTATAGAGTCAATGCAATTCCCCTCAAAATTCCAGCAAGGTATTTTGTGGAGATCAACAAACTGATTCTAAAGTTTATATGGAGAGGCAAAAGACCCATAAGAGCCAACTCAATATTGAAGGAGAACAAAGTCAGAAAACTGACATTAAAACTTATTGTACATACTGACCTCAAGACTTACTGTAAAGCTACAGTGAACAAGACAGTCTTGTATTGGTAAAAAAAAAAAAAAATAGATACAGAGATTGAGAAACAGAATACAGAGCTCAAAAATGGACTCATATACATACAGTTAACCGATCTTTGAAAAAGGAGCAAACACAATATAATGGACCAGAAACAGTCTTTTCAACAAATAGTGCTGGAACCACTGAATTTCTACACACATATAAATAAATTTGGACATAGATCTTATACTCTTCATAAAAAAAAAACCTCATGGATTACAGATGTAAGTGTAAAATGCGAACTATAAAACTACTAGAGAAATGAAATCTTACCATTTGCGATGACATGGATGGAACTAGAGCGTATTATGCTTAGCGAAATAAGTCAACTGGAGAAAGACAACTACCACATGATCTCCCTGATATGAGGAAGTGGAGATGCAACGGGGGTGGGAGTTAAGGTGGTAGGAAAAGTAAAAATGAAAGAAGATGGGATCGGGAGGGAGAAAAACCAAAAGAGACTCTTAATGTCATAAAACAAACTGAGGGGGGTGGGGGGAAGAGGGGTTGGGTGAGGGTGGTGGGGTTACATCATATGTTTAAATAAAGCTTAAATAAAGTAAAAAAAAAAATCAAAAAAAAAAAAACTACTAGAAAATAACATAGGAGCAAATCTAGATGACTTGGGTATGGTGATGACGTTTTAGATACAACACCAAAGACATGGTCCATGAAACAAAAGATTGATAAGCTGGGCTTAATTACAATGGAAAACTTCTGCTTTGCAAACACACTATTAAGAAAATGAGGCGGCACCTGAGTGGCTCAGTCGGTTAAGCATGTGCCTTTGGCTCAGGTCATGATCACAGGGTCCACAGATCTAGCTCTGTGTTGGTCTCCCTGCTCAGTGGGGAGCCTGTTTCTCTCTCTGTCTGCCGCTCTGCCTATCTGTACTCTCTCTATCCCTCTGTCAAATAAATATATACATATTTTTTTAAATCTAGAAAAAAAAATAAGAGAACAAGTCACAAACTGGGAGAAAAGATTTTCAAAAGACACATCTAATAAAGGACTATTATCCAAAATATACAAAGAAATCTTAAAATTCAACAATAAAAATATAAAAATATTTTTATATAAATATAAATATATTTTTTAAAGATTTTATTTATTT
>ML099561.1:19627-33249 GCA_003697995.1 Taxidea taxus jeffersonii
AAGGCAACCAGTATTTTTCTCAAATCTATCATTTGATAAGCTGCATATGAGTGCCATTCGTGCAAGGCCCTTTACCTAACACTCTCCTTGTATTAGTAGAGTTCTTAGTTAGGTCTTCATAACAGAATAACCTGGGGAGATTTCAAAAATTGCAGATGCTGGGACACACTCCCAGAAATTCAGGTTGACCGGAGTCAGGTATGATCCTATATTAAAAGCACTCACAAGTGATTCTGAATCACTTACATTTGGAACTACTCAGTGGAAAAGAGCAGCTAGAGTGAATCTTTAAAATGCATTCACCTGCAATATCTTTAAACTTCTGATTAATTATGAGTGTAGTACTGTGGGCATTTTTTAGCTGAGAAAAACTGGTTTTGAGGAGAACTGAGCTGTATCCACTTTCACTCAATAAATGAGGAAACTAGGACCTAAATCCAAGTAAGAATGCCTTTTATTTCATTATAAGCACGATCTGTGAGGTTGTATGTGTGGGCTATAAATTGATACAAGCACAGATATCTATTATGGAGAGGTAGATGATGGAAAGATACAAAGATGATTAGGTTCATAGAGAAATAGATAATGGATGATAGATAGGTAGATGGATAGTTAGATAGGTGAATTGAGTTGTCCAAAATAATTCAGTTCTATAAGAAATTGTTAACAACTTATGTGGGCCATGCATTATGTTAGGCAAAGGGAATACAAACAGAAAACAGGCTTTTCATCACAAAAAACTTCACAGAAGAAAAATAAGGTCAGAAACATTAATCAATAATTGCAGTATGGTAAAACGGACCATAAATATAGTATAACATACTTTGATAGGATAATAATTTGAAGGTGGAATTACAAGGTGATAAACAAAAAAAGAAACAAGAAGAAGAAGCAGTATTTATCATTTAATACTTACATGGCATTAACCTGAGGCTGGCTGTCCCTTTTTTGGTGGGAGGAAAAAGTGGTAAAATATTTGCTACATCATTTTCCCTTTCATTACAGAGTTGTATGTTTCCTGGGACTGACCACATACATCATTAGTTAGACAATCACTAGGATGTCATTAATGGACGCCATAGCCACAAACACAAAATAGGAACTATTTTAGGTCACCTGAGCTTAGTTTGCCGTGTCCATTTTACATCTGGCTGCATAATTACAAAACAATGTGCCCCTCCTATAGCATGAAGGAGTGCCCTGTACTGAAAGGCATGGGCTTTGAGTCAGGAAGCCCAGGCTTTCCCTCTAGCCACATACTTATTAGGAGTTACCATGGTAAATTACTTAATCTCTGTGAGTCTCAGTTTCCTTACTCACAAAAGGGAAAGATTAGTGCCTAAATAAGGTGTTCTGGTCAACAATTCCACCATGTGTTCTGGAGGGCTGGGTGTGGTTTCCCTGTACCGCCAACAAGCAATGCATTGACAGCAGCTGGGTGTCCAACAATTCAACTCTATTCAACTGAGTCCTGATGCCATCTACACAGAGATAGCATCAGATTCCTCGAGTTAAGCATTCAGTCCTAAAAATTGCTCCTTTTCCCCTCACTCCCACTCCTCCAGCCACTAGTTGCAAGACTAGGTAGTTACCGGTACTTCTGACCAACTGGCTATAAATCAGAGGTTCCTGTGACCCACTCCTTGGGTTTGATTAATTTACTAGAGCAACTCACAGAAATCAGACAAACATGTTGCTTACTAGGTCACCAGTTTCATATAAAAGGATATAACTCAGAAACAGCCAGATGGCAGAGATGCATAGGGCAAGGCATGGGGAAAGGGAGTGGAGCTTCCATGTGCTCTCAGAGCCCACAATTATCACCTAATTTCCACTTGTCACCAACCTGAAAGCTCACCAATCCTAATCCTTTTGGGTTTTTGTGGAAGTTTCATTCCATAACCATGTGTGATGAAATCATTGACCAGTAGAGACTGAACTCCATCTCCAGCTCCTCTCGCCTTCTTGGAGGTGGGAGGGAAGGGAGGAATGAGACTGAAAATACCAATCCTCTAATCACAGGGTTGGTTGACCTGACAACCAGCCTCTACACTGAAGTTACCTAAGGGCTTTCCAAACGTCATCTCATTAACAACAAAAGATACTTTTTTTGCTCTTATAACAGGAAATTCCAAGGAATTCGGGAACTGTGAGGATGCATGAACAAAGAGCAAATATATATGAGAAACATATTTTGGTCATTACTTTTTTTTTTTAATATTTTATTTATTCATTTGATAGAGATCACAAGTAGGCAGAGAGGCAGAGAAAGACAGAGGAGAAAGCAGGCTGTCTTCAGAGCAGAGAGCCCGATGCGGGGCTCGATCCCACGACCCTGGGATCATGACCCGAGCCGAAGGCAGCGGCTTTAACCCACTGAGCCACCCAGGCGCCCCTGGTCATTTCTTATATACAATATCACAATGCCTGATTTACTGAGTTCTTATGGATTAAATAAAATGACAAAAATTTTTAAGCTAAATGTCTGACCAATACATGTTTGGTAGGGATTCGGTGCTTTTTTTTTTTTTTCCTTTTAATCTGAAAAGATCATTATTGGTTGATAAGGATCCATGCATGCCAATGTCTTTAACAATTACATAAAGCAGACCACTTGGTGGTAGTAGAAGACACTGATGTGTTTGAGGGCGACACGAAGAATCTTCCCTTAAAACGAAGGGTTCCGTTGTACAGTTGGGCACAGCCAAAGACTATTTTAGCTACCATTTGTGTTATACTTTCTGCCACTTAATACTTTTCCTCCTCTTGGGTTTGGCCTGGGAAACAAAAGGTTGAATTAAAGAGTTGGCAAAAAAATGAGTTTCTAATTTTAACACATTGCATTACGGGAAGAAAATCTTTCACATTTATCAAATTGGCTCATTGAAATGATTTTAGTTTCCTCTGATGAGTTAGCTGGCACAAGAAATACACCACCAGCTGCATTGTTTTCTTCACTGGTGCTCATCATAAAGAAGCAGAGGAGCCACCTGTCTGATTGCTCAGCTCAGCTGCCCTTGACTTGACCCCCCAAAAAAGGGGGGCAGAAAAGAAAGTTGGTTTTGCAGAAGCCATTAAATGATGACCATCAATTGTCCAGGTGTCTGACAATTTAAAGCAAAACAAAACAAAAGATAAAACTCTGCTGAGTATAAGATGAGATTTCTATTTGTATGTTTGGAATTTGATTAGCTGAAGAGAAAAAAAAAAACTATTTTCCAGGAATCTTCAAAACTCACCCCAAATGCCAACATGCTTTTTATTTTTTAATAGAATATGTTCCATTAGAATAACGTTCAAAGAGACCAGGGACCACACTCGTTTTATTTCTGCGGTATCTCCCATACCTAGAACAATAACACATTGTAAATGCCCACTAGTATTTATTGGATAAATATATGAAGCCAATGATTTCTCTTCTCCAGAGTGTTTGTTATAAAAAGTGACTTTTTATTACCCTAATGCCATAACACAAATGACTGAATTTTAAAAAGAAATACCAGTGTCCAATCCAAGAACAGATAGAATTGAGCCAATGAGCTCACATATTGCTATGATAGCATATGAAGAAACAATAAATGTGGCATTATTTCAACACAGACTTTTAAAGTTATATGTCTTCTACCCTACTAAACCCATTTTTGTTACTGTATCCTGAAAGGACAATCTTAAATTTGGGGGAAATCTGTTGCATAAAATTGTCATGGTTTCTGTATAAAGTATTTATTTATTTTAAAGACTTATTTCTTTGAGAGAGAGAGAGAGAGAGTGCATGTGTGTGGGGGGGGATGGTGGGGAGGGGCAAAGAGAGTGGGGTAGAAAAAAACCCAAGTAGACTCCCTGCTGAGGGCAGGGGCCCATGCAGCACTCAACCCCAGGACTCTGAGATCATAACCTGATCCAAAATCAAGAATCAGATGATTAACTGACTGAGCCACCCAGTTGCCCCTAAAGTTTTTATTTAAATAGAGCTAACACAAGCTTAAAATCCAACAATAGGGAATAATTAAAATATGGAATATAATATAACTATTTAAAATTATATGGTCATAATCTGCACTATTCTAGGGTTTTAAAATTCCATATTGGGTGCCTGGGTGGCTCAGCTGATTAAACATCTGCCTCCAGCTCAGGTCATGATTCCAGAGTCCTGGGATCAAGGTGCACTTGGGCCCCCTGCTCAGGGGGATGTCTGCTTCTCCCTCTCCCTCTGCCCCTCCCCCCTGCTCCTCCTCTCTCTCTCACTCCCTCTCTCTCTCTCTAAAAAAAAAAAAAAAGGTATTCCATGTCTTAGGTGAGAACAAGGAACCCAAGCCTCTGATTATCTTATTAAGTAACAGATGAAAGGGAGATGGGCAGAGAGGTAAATACTAGACACTGGCTGCAGTGCCTTCCCGGGCAAATTTGAACTGCTATATTATTTCAAGTCCTAGTTCCAAAAGTGAGACGAGGTTTCTGAATGAAGGCAGGACAGATGTCTGGGTAGCAAACTACAGAATCAATATAAATGCCCAAAAAGTATCCAGGGAGGAAAACAGAATTAGATAAATCCTCAATACAATGATCAGAAAAGAGAGGAGAAAGTCATAGCTTAGGGAAAGGGTTAGCAGCAACTAGAGACAAAATAAAATAGATTCCCTGTTGGGCACAAGGTGGGAGGTAGTGCAGAAAATAGGTCAATACACTTATGAGGAAATGTTTCTTGTTGAATATAGCAAGAGTCAAGAGAAATATGTCCGTGTACTAGGAACAGAGCATCAAGAGAAGGATCAAGGAGAAGGCTTCCTTCCTTCCTCATTTCCTTCATGTTAAGTTATGCAATACTTACAGCACTGTGCATACACTGATTAAAAAAAAAAAAAAAAAAAAAAGACAAGAAACTGACTGGTCTGCTGCCTCACAAGCTTAATTATCCTTATAACAGAGATACAACTATCCAAAACTAGTGCTTCAAGAGAAGACTTGAGTGAAAGCATTCAGGGGAAATCCACAATACAAGCTGAAGAGAAGGAAAGGAAATTTGGTTAAGTTGGATAACAGTTTGGGGGAAATAAATCACATTACAGCAAAGCCAAAAAAAAAAAAAAAAAAAAAAAGTCCTGAAAGTTTATCCTGACATTCAGTTTTCAAAAAGATAGAGGATGACATTACCAATTTTGTGGCCTAAGTTTTCTTACACTGTTAATGATTATTTTTGGACATAAATATCTTGTATGTAATTGGACAGTAAATACCATGTAGATTAGAATCGTATCTTACACTATGAACCTGTAGCATAGTATATCCAATTATACTAAAATTTTAAATGCATTGACAATGATGGTGACTAAGGATTGTGATAATAATCTGTACTTTATAGGTATGCTTCATTTAATTCTTATAACATGTTAAGAAATGTTTATTATTAGTCATGCTTACATATGAGGAATAACAAATTGCTATTTTAACTAATTATAATAGTACCTTATTTTACTGGTACTTTCACTTTGGGGAGTTTTATGTTGATTGAGGTGTCATGATAATTATATGAATACACTTTTATTAGTATCTAAGGAGGGCCCATCTGATAGGGGCAGTAGGAGAGATAATCCACAATGGTGGCAGTCTGAAATTTACATAATCATCCTGTCCAGTTTCTGGGCAGTCCCTCTATAGCAGGATGTCATTGAGCAAGAAACAAACTTCATGCCATCTGGACAGCAATGTGCACATCAGACATTGGTAGGGACATCCAGGTGAGTTGGATTATGGGAGCTACATTTCCTGCAGAAACCTTGAGAAGTTTTGTAGAACAAAGTATCCAGAGCCTATCTCTGTGGATGGTGTCTGGGTCACAGGGTCAAGGAAAGGATTACTGTTAAATGCTGTGGCCCTCTAGGCTCAGTCATGCCCCTACACTCACATGACTGAGAAGCCTGAAAGTAATAAGCCAGCCTGATTCCAGGCCTCAGATCCTAGTAGATCTGGGTCAGTAATTGGATAAAGATAATTATAGGGAAGAAGAACATGAGATAATTCATCTGGGAGGAGCCAAGATAAGCAGAGGTTAATAGTGAGCAATCTTATTTGATTAATTATGGGTGACCTGGCACCAAGAGACCACATATTCAAAGGATGTCAATTAAAACGTTAGGCATCTTAGAGAATAGAGATTTTATCTTAACTTCTTTGTTTTCCTCCAACCATAAAAATTATAAAACTTATACAACAGTCTAATTGGAGAAACTGTCCTAACTGAAGAAGAAGATAATGATTAAAGTCCTTTCTGTTTTAAACATTGATGTCCTATTCAAAAATAAATGATCATGTCCACTCATTTCACCCCTTCTAATTTATAACAACAGCAACTTCATCAATTGTATTAGAGAGAATTACAACACACCAATCCGGAGAAACGTAATAGGTTATTGACAGACCAAAGGTTGTAGAAGCATGACATGAATGTTGTAGCATAAACAATTTGCAAAGTTTACTGCCACATTCTCATTTATTCATAAAATGCATGCTATGTAGGTCAGATAAGCTATATCTATGGGGGAACTAATCACTTCATATAGTCAATGGATTTAATGGCTGAGAAAGACTTCAATAACTCTTCTTCTAAGAGACAATTTTAGAGATAAAATCTTGTAATTCATTATAGTACCACATACTGGAGGACTGTGATTTTGGATCATTGGAGAGGTTTGCGGCCACTGCTTGGTCATCTTTAATGACAATACTCCTGGCTTCTAATGCCTCAGCACTGACTGTTTATGACCTGCTTAGATAATATTCTAATTGTTAACGTTCATTATTCAGGGACAACACTGCTAATTTTTTCCTTTCTTACTGGAATGTCAATCTGGCTGGTGGTAAACAAATTTTATGGAAAAGAAAAGTTATGGCTGAAGCCTAAGAAGACAACAGGATTTGGTGTTTGAGGAAGATATGAGCATATAGGGTTCTTCTGTATATTGGTTTTATGACCTTAAGCAGGCTGCTCACCTCTTTACACTGAAGGCTGGTGATAGTCCCTGTCCTTCCTATGTTAGGGCATCACCTGTGACCTATCCTTTCTCTGGTCTTTGACATGTCAGTGTTCCAACCACGTTCACACTGTGGTCACATATGTATACTGTGGTCATACATATCACATGTCACTTTTTCAGAAACAAATATGGGCATTTTTGGTTTCTGTAGAAATAGAACCCGGTCCCATATTATTTGACATTTCTAAGTTTAGAAGCTATAGCTTTGTTTCTCGCCCCTTGATCTGAATGATTTGGATGAACACTACTCCATCTTACACAGTTTATCTTCTCACTTGGCTATACAGCATTGTCTCTCTCTGAGCCCCCAAACCCATCAATGCAGATGACAACCACACAACTCCAAATCCCAAGGCACCCTTTCCACCCTTCTTCCAATACCTCAAAAAGAGGTGGATTTGATAATCCTAATAGTTAAGACAATGGTTGTTAAAGCACTTTGTGGACAAAAGGCCAGGGCACCATTCAGAGATAAGGGAGATAATGATCAGTTTGACAATTACTTACCAAAAGCCTCATATGTAAAGAGGTGTGTGTGTGTGTGTGTGTGTGTGTGTGTGTGTGTGTCTTACAAATTTAAAATAGATTTAGCAATTAAAGAAGATTATTTGGAAGATGCAAGCCATGGCTCTTCCCTTGATGCAGGGCAGAAAGAGAAGAGAAAAAGGAAATGATGGATACTGTTGCAGGGAATGGAAGGCACAGAGGAGAACACAGCTGGTCCCAGGCCCTCAGCTATATAGTGTTGCAGCAGGAAGCAGAAGTGAATTATCCAGGCCCTTGGCACGGGCTCTTACCCCTTTGTGAGAGGACAGCATATATCTTTAAGATGCTGCTGGAATGAAAACCACCACTTACACAACTGGTTTCCCAGCTGAACCGTATATTTAACCACATGCTGGTCCAGATTATTTCCTGCTCTTATCTTTGAAGTCAGATCAAAGTATACATTCCTGGACCTACTTCTTCCCTATCATTGCTCTAGTTACATCTCATAATCCCAGAATAGTTATTATAGCCCACAAATGACTAAAATACATCAACAAGTAACCCAAAATTGCTACAGAATATATGACTTAAGATGCTCTCAATTTCAAGTGACAGAGACAGGACTCAAAAGAAACCCAATCAGTAAAGCAATTTGATACATTCACAACAGGAAGTCCAAGTCACTTATTAACACAGGGATAATTCCAGCTACTTTCTCTGTCTTTGATGTGTTTCCTTGAGTACCAACTTTCTCCCAAGCCTGATTTCTAGCATCGTAACTGGGTGACCAAACAACCTGGCTGGCGGGGAAAGGCTCTGTACATTTTACAGAGGATAATCATTAACAGTTCTCTTGTTGTGTCAGAAGTGTCTGAATTTGGCAGATGATAAATTATAAGGCCACCTAAATCATATTTTTGCTGCTAGTTGCAAATAGGGACACATCACTCCTCACATCCAGTGGTAGAAGGACAGATCCTCTTCCAGAAAAGTGAGAACTGGCTCATCAGCCTCCGAAACCTTTCTCCTCTCATATTCAGCTCAAATTGTAAAGAACAGATGCCATGTTTATTACAACAAGACCCAACCTGGAACTGGGATCAGATCCCAAGTCACATGGACTATAGCGAAGAGGGATGGATATGTAGCTAGCATTAGAGTTCTGTTCAGAAAGAGAAATAAGAAATGCAGAGTGAAGCCATCATATCCCAGTTCCTTTGTAATGAATCCATTTCTTACTGTCAAAAATCTTAATGAAACCACTTGCTATAATGATAGTGAGACTAAATAAACTACAACTGGATAATGAGAGACTTCAGTGCAAGGTAAGGGTGGTAACGTATCACTCTTAGTGCTTCTGTGTGCAGCTCAGGGCTGTAAAGAAATAGCTGCTTGATATATGTTTGCTGATTGACTACAGGACGGTCCAGCTCACAAGTCCTTCCACTCAGTCTTTGATCATCTTATTCCAAGCACATAACAAAGTTAATGTGAAAACTTCAAATGAAAACACAGATGCCTTCATGCAAGCCACAGTAGAAGTCTCTGTTCTATCAACATAATCAAAGCTTTACTCTTTCTGCATGGACTGTGAGCATTCCCCAAGTGAAAATGTCATTCGCACTGGACTGTATCTCTGAATTATGTTCCATTCTCTTTTCTCTAACCTTGTGTTTGATTTCAATCATACCTGGCAATATTTTTTAACAGCATTTATCCCTTTACATTGTGGTTATGTTTTTAATGTATGCATCATTTAATTATTCAATATGTATTATTGACCACCCACTGTGTTTTGGTAATAATTTAGGTACAAGATAAATGATAGTAATAGCAGGCAAAGTCCTTATTTTCGTGGTATTCATGTTCTTCCAAAAGACAGTCATTAAGTTAATGAATACATAATATGTGAGAAGGTGACACATGCTCTGGGGAAGGGTAAAAAGGTAAGCAGGACTGGGAGTGACGAGAAGGGTTAGGGAGGAGGGTGGTTCCAAAAAGATATCCAGAGGAAGTGATGGACCAAGCCGTACAGGTGTCTATGGAGCATTTGGAGGTCCTGCGGTCCAGAGGCATGATTTACCCATCTGTGTGTCTCCAGCCTAGCACAGTGTCTGCAAGAAACAATTCAATGAATGCTTGCTGAATGCATCCAGTTCTTATAATTATTCTTTATAGCATAATATTTGATATTCTGATCCCAATGATTGGATTGATTTTAGTTCCACTAGGACAAGGAAAGAACAAAGAAACCTCTAATCTCTCTTCATATCATATACATGACATACATTCTGGACTTAACCTGACCTTCATTAATAGAAACACAGTCATAGAGGGCACATCATTAGCCAATGGTTTTCTCTGATGATTAATTCAAAGAACCTCTAAATACATATGACCCTATTTTAATTCTTATGCTGTTTGCCTCTGCACTTTATGGCAAAAAGGAAACAGCTACTAATGTGATCGTATTACACTGCCTCCAGGAATTAGCAGTCATACGATGTGCCCATTACAGAGTAAGTAATAAATATTGTTGCCATTTTGTAGTGGCTACATAAATCTGCCTAGATAATATTTTTCTAAGATGTTCTCAGATTCTCTATATCAAGTCTGTAGAAATCCACCTGCCCTGAAATTGTCCTTTATTGGATGAACAGGCAATCTGAACTATTATGCAAATGTGACCTTCTGGAAAGTGGAGGAGCAAAAGAAAAAAAAAGATACCATCAGCTGTCCAAGAGTACTTTGCATACACTTCTTTTTTGAATAAAGAAGCAAATCTGAGCTATGGAGCTCAAGTATAATAATCAAAATCATCATTTACATTGTGTGGGGTAGTATTTGCAGAAAATATATCTTTCTATCATTTCATTTTCAATCTTTTCGTATGCCTATATTTTAGATGTCTTTTCTAAAAAAAAAAAAAAACAAGAACGTGTAATTGAATTCCATTTCTGTGGTTGTTGTTCATGTGCTATCTAACTTGGCAATCATTGTAGTTTTGAATGGAGCATTTAGTCCTCTGAGACTTAAAATGATTATGGGCACATTTCAATTTCGATTTGTCAATGTCTTCTGTACTTCCTACTTGTCTTACGTATTCTATCATTCTCTCTTCTCTTCTTTGTATTCATGTTTTCATTATCACTTCACTTCTCCTTCTGGTCATGTTTAACTTACATGCTGTATTGTGAACATTTTCCAGTTCTCTAAGAAATTAAAACATGCATAGCTAATTTGGTTCGATTAGACCCAAACCATGCTATCTTCAGAACACTTTTTTATTCTGCTCCCTCAGACTTCCATTAATAAGGTTGTCATTTAATTCTGTTCTATTTATTTTAATCTCATAAATATCATCATTCCACGCCATAATTTTTTTTGTCCTAGATAGTCTGTGGGCATCTCTTGTAAGCCCTACCCCTTTCTCTGCCTCCCTTATCTGGGCTGAAGGTGGAAACCTTAAACCACCTTCTTCAGGACTCATGTACCAGCAACAACTCAGTTTTAACTCCATCACTGGGAAACATTCACGTAGCTTTGCAAGGCATACAGGAGGGAGACACCATCATTGTGCTCCAGGGTAATGGGCCCGCCATTTGGAAGGACAGGTATGGTTTTTAGTAGAAGGAAGACATGAGGTTGTGGAAGTGGTTTTCAGGCAACTTCCTACAAACCACTCCTCAGTGAGTGTTATGTCACCAAGGAAACTGATGGTGGTGTCTTAAAACTTTTGCTATTTATGACGCCTAATCTCTGAAAAGCAGCTTCTCCCATGTTCACCAATCCACCTCTCAGAGTTTTCAGAAGCCTCTATTTCTCTTGATTTAAATCATTTCCTTTTTGAAATACTTTGAATGCTTTCTTTTCCCATATACCTTGACTCCTAGAGTATTTAGCACAGAAATCTGTTGTATGAAACATCCCTTCAGACAGGGGAGTATGCGGTAAACTATTGGACTGGGTTAAATCTGAAACAGTAAACTCGCCACAGTGAGTGACTTAGTACCGTATCCATGAGTAAGAATAAGTTAAATTCTCACCTTTACTCACCCAAGATGAAATATCAGGAATTTGGGACACCAGGCTACTGTTGAAATACAACAATATGAAAAAATAAAATAAAATAAGGGCTATAAACTCTACCAATAGAATTCTTTTTCCTTTTTTCTTTTTATTTTAAGATTTATTTGAAAGAGAGAGAGCAGCAGGGAGGGGCCAACAGAGAAAGAGAGAGATTCCCAACCAGACTCCATGCAGAGTGCAGAGCCTGACGCAGGTCTCAACATAGGGCTCAATCTTAACTCTGAGATCAGGACCTGAGCGGAAACCAAGAGTTGGACAATTAACAGACTTAGCCACCCAGGTGCCCTACAGGTAGAATTCTAACCCAGATTGCACTGAAGAGCTTTCAGGAAGTAAACAATGAATTTGGGGCTTCCACACCTTTCCTTAAGGCCTTGTCAGAGACCTGGAGGGCTTCCTTGACGGTGCTGATGGAACTTCCTAATAGTGTCAGTGTTTCCTAGAGTTGGGTCCTTTGACACTTCATGTTTCCTAAGAGACAAATTGTGAACAATGATACTGATTATCAGTACAAGTAGCTCATTTGTATATGATCTCAAGAAATATCAGTAGGGGAAAGGAAAGCTGAGACAGGAAAGGCAGGGCAATCAGGACAAAGTGTGTACCCACAGGAGGTAATGCTGTGAGTACCTGCAAATTCATCTTGCCAGGAAAATCTGGGAGTTGGTGTAGAGCAGGCAACAGGGTTCTCCCTCCCACCTTCAATGGTGAAGCATGTTCATAGATGAACAGCAGTCAGCCACTGGTGGGCAATCACTGGGGGTTGAGAGGGTTTCATTCTCCATATTTATTCCACCAGAGTGGATTCTCACCACCAGAGTGCGTTCTGGCAAAAGACACAGCTACTATTATCTAGAAGACTGCTAATGAACACCCTAATGTTGCAACTCAAGAGAACTTGAGAAGATGTCCAAAGCGTCTACCACATACAGAGTTTGCAATTAAAATGAAGGTCTCTTTTGTGGACTTGAAGGCATTTATTGGAGGGGGGAAAAAAAGGATGACCTTAACAATTCTGATTGTGTTTTATAGGGATTACGAAGAATGACTACCCCAAAGCTGCAAATCTCATTGAGACTCCAGTCCAGCCCCTCTTCTTCTTACTTGAGAACTTTTTAAAGTCTTTGAAGCACCTGGTAAAGGATTGATAATTATTCCCTTTTAGGAACACCTATATCTTCTTGGCACTCCAGACCAATAATCAGAGTTACAAGCTGTAAGCTCTCAGTGGCATGGGGACATTGTTCTTTGGGTTTTATCCACATATTTACAACATCCTTTGTTTTTCATTCCTTCTTGCAAATTCAACATCCCATCTGAAATGTCCTCCCAAAAAATACCATTTAGAATTCCCTTTGGTCTAAGTCTACTAATAAAAGACAAGGGGGAAAAAAATCAATGAGGTTTTAATTGAAAATATCTTTATTCTGCTTTCATTTTAAAAATGTATTTTTGTATGTATAATTTATTTTTTAATTGAAAATAACACTGGTCTTCTAATATTGCTTTTGAGAAGTTAACTGACATTCTAATTGCCCAACTGAGTATGCACAGTTTTTTCCCTCTTCCTCTCTTCAGCTTCTTAAAACTTTATTTCTGTTGTTTTGTGTTCTACAGTTTCTCTATGAGGTTCTTATTGTGAAGAGTTATTTATTTACATATATGTTTACTCCCATATTCATTCCTCTTACAGATTATTTATGATCTTTCAAAACCATGTCTACAGCTAGTTCTGAAAAAAATATAAGCCACTGTCACTCCATTACCTGCCCCATTCCCTTTTTTGGATCCTTCATTTCAACAGATCTCCCTGTGAACTATCTGGAAAGGAAAAGAAGCATTCATACAAGTAATTAGGGGACATATACATTGCTAGTGTTTATATCACCCAAAGATTGAGAGATCATGATATATCAATAAAAATATTCTGTGACTGAGTGACTGGTGTGGTGTAGCTGAGCTGAGTTGGGAGAGCAGCATGCCACACTTTTAGTTAATGCTGTGATAGATGCA
>ML099561.1:38249-52995 GCA_003697995.1 Taxidea taxus jeffersonii
AGTGTCAGGAAAGTCCTTTTGTCCTTCTCAAACTGGTAAGTCTCTTTGGCAACAATTTGCACATTCTGTCCTGACATCATTAGCAATCTAAAGCATTGTCCCCTCTTCCCCACCCTGGGTTCCCATAATGAACTTTTGTAGAACACATATTATTATACTGCATGACAATCACTGAGCATCCTGTGCACCCCCTACTAGACTTCCAACTCAACACCGTGACTTTATGTTTTTATCTTTAGCTACTCTGTGCTATCACCATGAACAGACAACAAAGGAAGGTCTTTACAAAAGTCAGAATGTATGTATTCTTTTCAATTGCAGTTTTTGTTAGACCATCTCTAACCTTAGTTTTGTCCAACACTTCCTGAGTGCCCTTCTCCTTTAGGTCCTGAAGCACCTGCTGTTAAGGCACTAATGTTTGTTAAGGTGTTAATAGTTTCTAATGACTTCACATAAAAGCCCAGACACTAACAGTTTGCATGTTAAGCAGCAGCCTCCTGAAGAGAGATTGCCTTAAGCCAAGATGGTCTAGATTCCAGACTCTGGGGAAGACAGTGTGCACACTTTACCTGTGATCACTTGCCTAATTTCCCCTTGACTCAAAAAGACCTTGGCTTCATCCAATCCCATGTTTATAGAGATGATACAAAAAACCATGCTGTGGGTTAGGCGCTAGGGTTAGGGGTGAATGGGAAAGACACAACCTTCCCCCTCAAACGATGTCGTGTAAACACACAATTACAAAAGTGCCTTCTATGAGAGCAGTAAGCATGAGGTCTCTGGTGGCACACAGAGGTGTGGGTCTTTCCGTTGTAAAAGACTCAGGAAGTCTTATCAGAGAATGTTTTTCACTCAGATCTCACCAAACAGTTGTCATGTTGTGGGTAACCCATAAATGTCCAGAGAAGTTTTCCTTGAAGCAGTATCTAAAGGGAGTCCTAAAAGATAAGAATTATTAGATGTGGACATGTGTCAATGAGTATGTATTAGTATTTGGAGTAGACGGCTAGTGATTTAAAATTAGCTGGCTTAAATTGATTCAAACCCCCACAGCACTGGCTCTCCTAATACGGTCAATGTCTTTAATTCCCCTGACTTGTAGTGACATCCACTGGAAAAATACCAGTAGGAAATAGCAGTTATTCGTGGGTTAGTTACGAGAGTTAAGTGAGATAATACACGTAAAACACTTAGAATAATGTGTGGACGATGGGCATCCTTAAGTCTTGATCTCTGCCACTGTTGCTTTTGATCTGTTACTGTTATGAAGCTAAAGCAGAGTAAGTGTTAAAGGTGATAAATTATATGTGCAGGAATTCAAAGTTCTTAATGTTGTACAGGGGGGAAATGAAGCCACAAGGCTGACATTACCTGACCAATAATCATAGGGACTGAGAGTAGAGTTGGGGGATAGGTGTCTGTTGATCTCTAGTGGTCTCTGTTCCCACAAAACCACCCCCTGTCTCTCCTCACAACCGGCTAGCCACTTTTCTACTCGTCCAGAATACATCACTCAAAATGTGAGAGATTTGCCAGTGACTGACCTCTATATCACCTAGATTATCAACCAAGTATTAGAGGTCACAGCATTTAATGGGAATTTCATGTAGAAATTAGCCCAGGGAGAGGAGAGAAATAAAATCTGTGGCATATTAGATAAGCAGTTTTACTTCAACCTCTATGACTCATCACCCACTCTGTGTGCTCATATCATATGAACGAAGGAGAGCTAAGATATAAATAGAAATGCACCACTGACAGACAATACGTTCCAAAAAGGAGGAAGCTAGTCTTGATAGTTTTGATCTAAGAGATAAATAAATGGATAGAGAGAGATCCTGTTGTTTCTTTACAGTAAGGAGCCCTCTAGAAAATATCTGATGCAGAATAACTGAAAGGGTCCAGACCTACCCATCTCAAAAAGCATTTCTCTGAAAGGAAAGGAAGAGCCCACCAGCACACTTTTGGAAGATGAAATGTGCCTGGCAACACACCTGGAGAGAAAGAGACCATACTGAGAACATGGGCATTGCCTCAAAGAAGGGATCTTTGGGAGATTGAAACAAAGGAGGTGATGCCAGTATTTACAGCTTAGAAAGATCATTCAGGTCGCAAGATGGAGGATGCACTAGAGAACAGGACCTGAGACAGGATCTCACATAGGCATCACTGCAGCTACCCAGATGAGAGATTGTGGGTCCCAAACAAGGGAGCTGTACTTGGCATGGAGAGAAAATGAGTAGCAGGTATTAAAAAATAGTGGGTACATGGTTGAATTGGGAGGAGTGGAAAAACAAATCCAATGGTGGAAAAGAGTTGTGTCAAATTAAATTTTTGCAATGAAAAGACTGGAGAAGACAGGATTTTAGGAATAAAAGTATAGCTGTGGTGTACTGGTAACTGGCTTTCCAGGAAAAAAAAAAATCATCTTAAATGCAACAGATATAAAGAATGTGTTCCCGGGGCACCTGGGTGGCTCAGTGGGTTAAAGCCTCTGCCTTCAGCTCAGGTCATGATCCAGGGTCCTGGGATCAAGCCCCGCATCGGGCTCTCTGCTCGGCAGGGAGGCTGCATCCCCTTCTCTCTCTCTTCCTGCCTCTCTGCCTACTTGTGATATCTGTCTGTCAAATAAATAAATAAAATCTTAAAAAATTAAAAAAAAAAAAAAGAAAAAGAATGCGTTCCCTCCTGGGTATTTAAAGATATAAATATAGTGATCCAAAGGGGCACATGCACCAGGATATTTATAGTAGCAGTGTCCACAATAAGCAATCTACGGAAAGAGCTTAGATGTCCATCAACAGATAAATGGGTAAAGATGATGTGATATACATCTCTCTCTCTCTCTCTCTCTCACATACACACACACACACACACAATGGAATACTGTCATCAAAAGAAATGAAATCTTGCCATTTGCAATGAGGTGGATGGAACTAGAGGGTATTATGCTGAGGGAAATAAGTCAATAAGAGAAAGTGTCATATTATCTCTCTGATATGAGGAATTTGAGAGGCGGTGGGGGAAGTTGGGGGGTAAGCAAGGAAAAAACGAAACAAGACAGGATCAGGAGGGAGATAAACCATAAGAGACCCTTAATCTCACACACACACACAAAAAAAAACCTGAGGGTTGCTGTGGGGAGGGGAGGTAGGGGTAAGGTGGTTGGGTTATGAACACTGGGGAGGGTATCGGCTATGGTGAGTGCTGTGAATTGTGTGAGCCCAATGATTCACAGACCTGTACTGCTGGGGCGAATAACACATTATATGTTAATAAAAATAATTTTAAAATAAGAATCTGCTGCACAGAATTTAAAATAATAAAACATATAATAATATATATTATAAATTTCATACACCAAAATGTGAGCATACTGGTTACTTCTTGCAAATTCCACCATAAAGTTTTTCTAATTTTATTGGCAACAAGTGTGTCACAAAACCAAGTTTGTGAATAAGTATTTGTTTACTAACGATGTAAGCAAATCCCTTGCTCACATCATTGACAAAATAATATTTCCAACATGAATGCTGGTTAATGTTTTTAATCTATATTACAGGTCAAATGAAACTGAAAAACAAAGGTATATATCACAATTTCACTTGCTGATCAGTTAGTGATGTAAGCAACATCGTTGTTTAAGAATTGTCTAAATCAAGTGAATACTTCCTCAGGATTGTGTGCCATTCATAATGTAATAGTTACAAAGGTGACACACTTTATTTAATCAGTATTATTCACATTTTACCCAGCACTTAAATGCAGAGGATCAACAGGTCAATAAACCAAACTCTGATCTATAGCATTTTCCAGTTTCTATGATATAAATATTCCCACTGTGGCCTATTTCAAGCTACCAATATGATATCCCTGAATAAGGATTTGGTAAGCAGTCACCATAGTCACCATCATATAATATTTCCACCATACAGATATTCAGTGGTGTAGAAAATATTGAAAGTCAGTAATATACTTGGGAAGCAATTAGTTCCTATGCTAATCTCTGTTTTTAACATAACATACTAAAATTTATTTGAGTGTGTCTATATAATTTAATTTTTTTAATATTTTATTTAAGTTCTAATTAGTTAACATACAGTGTATTATTAGTTTCAGAGGTAGAATTTAGTGATTCATCAGTTGCATATAACACCCAGGGCTCATTTCATCATGTGCCCTCCTTAATGCCCTTCACCCAGTTACCCCAACCACCACCCATTGCTCCTCTAGCAACCCTGTTTGTTACCTATGGTTAAGAGTCACTTACAGTTTGCCTTCCTTGTGGTTTTTATCTAATTTTATTTTTTGTTCCCTTCCCCTGTGTTTATCTGTTTTATTTCTTAAATTCTCCATATGAGTGAAGTCATATGGTACTTGTCTTCCTCTCACTGACTTATTTCACTTAACATCATACATTCTAGTTCCATCCATGTCATAGTAAATGGCAAGAGTTCATTCTTCTTGATGGCTGAGTAATATTCCGCGTGTGTGTGTGTGTGTGTGTGTGTGTGTGTGTATACACACTACATCTTCTTTCTCCATTCATATGTAGATAGACCTATGAGCTCTTTCCATATATTGGCTATTGTGGATAGTGCTGCTATAAACACTAGGTGCATGTGCGCCTTCACCACAGAAATACAAACAATTGTAAGAGAATATTATGAGCATATATTAGGCAATCCAGAAGAAATGGATGCATTCCTGGAAATCTGTAAACTACCAAAACTGAAACAGGAAGAAATAGAAAATCTGAACGGACCCATAACCAGCAAAGAAATTGAGTCAGTAATCAAAAATCTTCCAGTAAACAAGAGTCCAGAGCTGGATGATTGGTTTCCCAGAGGGATTCTACTAAACATTTAAAGAAGAACTAATAACTATCTTCCTGAAACTCTTCCAAAAAATAGAAATGGACAGAAAACTTCCAAACTTGATCTCTGAGGCCAGCATTACCTTGATCCTAAAACCAGACTAAGACCCCACTAAAAAAGAGAATTATAGACCAATATCCCTGATGAACATTGATGCAAAAATTCTCAACAAGATACTAGTCATTCGAATCTAGCAGTACATGAAAAGGATTATGAGCTATGACCAAGTGGGATTTATTCCTGGGCTGCAGGGGTGGTTCAACATCCACAAATCTATCCACATGATACACAATGTTAAGAAGAGAAAGAATAAGAACCATATCATCCTCTCAAAAGTTGCAGAAAAAGCATTTGACAAGACATAATTTAATTTTTAATAATAGCTATGTTTAACAACCACTTTGCAAAATTCCAGAAAATTTAACAAATGACATTCATGAGCCAATAAGATGATTCCAGCATAGCACTCCATGAAAGAAAGCTCAATGCTAGAAAAACCAAAAGAGACTCTTAATGTCATAAAACAAACTGAGGGGGGTGGGGGGAAGAGGGGTTGGGTGAGGGTGGTGGGGGGAAGAGGGGTTGAGTGAGGGTGGTGGGGTTACATCATATGTTTAAATAAAGCTTAAATAAAGTAAAAAAAAAAAAAAAGAAAGCTCAATGCTGAACAATCACAGAATAACATGGCATCATCAGGTAAAGTCAGATTTGAAGCAGTATTACAAATGTTAGTTTTCTACCTGTGAATGTGTGTGTTTCTGTAAGTGACTGCTGGGAGCAGGGTAAATTCTTCAGACCTAAAGGTTCTTACCAAATTAGTCTTATGCTGCTCTCTGGTTATTTTGTTCTGATTCTTTCACTGTATCAGACTACCTGCTTTCCTGAATCAACCATGGTTTCCAGCTCTTAAACAGCTTCCAGGGCAATGTGTTTCATGTACCGGATAGGAGCCTGTAAGAAAAGATGACTGCTTTCCAGGACCCTGTTCCACTGGTTGTACATCTCACAAACCACACAAACATATGGTCAGTCTAGGTGCCTTTCTACTCATTTCTACCCCCTAGAAGTCTGGCTCTCCCTTCCACTTCCAAATTTGGACCTCTGTCAATGCTGGAAAAAATCTGTTCTTTTCTAAACCTGTTTATTCCTTCTATTAGGTCCATTAACTTCTCTAAGAAGGCCAGTGTTGAAGACGAAATTGGAATAAACTTTTATTACTGATTTCAAATATAGGACTATAAGATTCTCAAGGTCAGAATGAAGGCCATTTTTGTCCTGATGAGTATGGCAGGCACCTTGATCCAATTCCATCCCTGAAGTTATCCCTGTGCACTCTGGCTGCCCCAGAGCTTACAGCTCTCTTGGGAAAGAGCTAGCCATTGAAGAGACTTTAATAACCATGACAGTCTTCCTGAGCACCAGTGTGCTTCTTGACAGCCAGGTGTAAAAACCTCCCTGGTGGCTAGTAAAAGAGCAAAATCTCAGAGTTGAAAGGCAGCTTAGCTTGGAGAATACCTGAGCCAACTTCCTATTTCACACATGGGGCTACTGAGATTCCTGAATGTGAAGTCACATTCCCAGAGACTAGGCTGGGAAGTTTGTAGAGCTGGAGCTGGAGTCCTGGAGTCTGCATCTCCACCCAGACAAGATTTTTGTCACATAGTCCCTTCTAGAGACCATATGCAACTGCACCGTGTAAAATTTAGACAGTGCTGCCAAGCTCCCAGTGCCATGGTAGGTCAGCAGGAGAGACTTCAAAGAGGAGAGCTATGAGTAAAGACACTAGTGCAAATATTAGTATGAACAGGGATGCTAGTAGAGAGAACTGCCTCGGGGAGAAGTTGCTGAGATGAGGCTTGGACGGTTACTAGAGAATCCTCTCTCTCAAGCAGAGCATTTGCAATTTCTTAATAGCTGCATTGTAATGCAGCCTGGTCCAGAGAAGCATAGCATAGGGGCTTTCAGTTATAATATTACCCTGATGCCATGTGCTTCCTCATAATTTTTACCCAATTTACAGAATAAAAAATTCAAGGCTCAGAGATATTAACAAATTTGGGGAGGAGTCATTTCTTTATTATAGAGAAAAAACAGGTTTGTGTCAGGATATTAAGAAATTAAGTAGACTGTTCATCCTAATATGAAAGAGTATGTAACAACATACATTGGTGAATAGATCTGATTATTAAAGCATAATTTATATATGGTGAATACACGGGTCTTAAGCTAATAGTTTGAGGAGTTTCAGGAAATGCACGTACCCATATACCGCATGTCCCCATTAAGACGCAAAATAATTTCTTCATTCCAAGGAACCCTTATAACTCTTCGAAATCAAATCTCAACCCCACCCCACCCCTTAGGATTGTATATGCTATTATGTGGTTGATCACATTGATTGGTTTTTGAAACTTAAACCATGCCAGGATGAAACCTATTTAGTCTGAATGTATTATTATTTCTCATTTTTATTACTAAATTTGATTTACTAATATTTTGTTTGGGATATTTGAACCTATTTTCTTGGGAGATATTGGCCTATGATTTTATTTTCTTGCAGTGTGTTATCTGTCTTTGGTGCTATGGATGTCTTGGTTTCCTAGAATGAGTTGGGGGATCTGTCCTCATCTCTGTTTCCTGAGTGAAATTTATATTATTTCTTTCATAATTGGTGATAGAATTTACCAACAAGACCATTTCCATGTGGAGCTTTCTTCTGGAGAAGCTTGTCTTCATATTTCATATTTCTTTGTCAGTTTCCACCTCCTGTATCTTTAGAGGAGTTAGTCTCTTACATCCAGGTCACTGAATTCATTGGCAGGAGTTTGGTCATAATACACACTTATGGTTTTTAATGGCCTTAGACAGAAACCACTTTTCCTTTATCATTACTGATATTGCTAGTAAGCTTTTGGACCAATCTCTCTGGGGGCCTATACATATATATTTATAAACACACACACACATATATATGCATATATATGTGTGTGTATATATATATGTGACTAGTTTTCTATTTTCATTTTATCAATGTATTTTTTGATTTACAGAATAAAATCAACTGATTTTTATTTTATCAATGTATTTTTTTATTTCCTTCTATCTAAATATTTTAGGTTTATTTGTCCTTCTTTCTTATCATTTTTTAAGTTGGAAGTTTATATCATTTGTCTGACCTCTTTGTTATTTTCTAATACAAACATTTACAGTTATAAGTTACTCTTTTAAGTGTTTCTTGAACTATGGATTGCACAGATTTTGATATTTTGTATCTTCATTATTGCTCAGTTAAAAATAATTTTTGACTTCCCTCACAATTTCTTCTTCATCCTATGAATTATTTGGAAGTATGTTGTGTATAAGTACAAAGTTTAGTGGGATTTTCCAGATATCATTTTGTTATTGGTTTTTATTTTAATTTTTTTTTTTTAGTCAGAGAACATATACTGCATGGTTTCAATTTTTAACATGTATTGAGAACTGTTTTATGGTCCAATATATATCTTCTTTACTGTTGTTTGTGTATTTGAAAATGATGTGCATTCGGCTATTGTGGAATGTAAGTTTCTATAAATGTCATTTATGCCATTTTATTTAATAATTTTAAATTTATATTTTTTTATGATTTTGTTATCTACTGAAGAGTTAAAATCTCCAAATATTATCATAAAATTTTCTATTTCTTCCTTTAATTCTGTCAGTGAAATGCTTCATGCATTTTCCTAGCTTCATTGAGATATTCTTACCATATGACATTGGTGTAGTTTCAGGTATACATGTGATCTGTACATACATATGTACATATCTGAAATGCTTATCACAATAAAGATAGTTAATACATCTCTCACCTCACATAATTCTTGTTTTGTTGTTGCTATTGTTATGATAGTTCCTGTACTATTAAGCTTTGTTATTTTTTTAAGATTTTATTTTATTTATTTAATTTATTTATTTAAGAAACAGAGAGAAAGAGCTCGAGGGAGAGGGACAAGCAGAATCTACACTGAGTGTGGCTTGATCCCATGACCTTGAGATCATGACCTGAGCCGAAATGAAGAGCCAGTGGCTTAACTGACTAAGCCACCCAGGTGCTCCAAGTTTTGTTACTGAGGGTCTATTTCAGACTGCTGGGTCTTCTTAATGAACTGTTCCTTCCATTATGAAATGGCCATCTTTATCTCAGGTAACACTCCTCATCTTGAAATTTACTTTGTCCAGAATCAATACAGTATATAATTAGTCTTAGGTTTTGCAATTCGTATAAATCCTAATTATTTAATCTCTGGTTCTTTATATTTAAAACATATCTCTTATAAAAGACAAATAGTAGGTTTTATTTTTTGTCTAATCTGACAGACTCTGTTTTCAATTGGAATACTTAGTCAATTTATATATATATTTTATATATATATATAGTCAATATATAATATATATTGACTATATATATAGTCAATTTATATATATATTATATATAAATTGCCAATTTATATATAATATATTGATGTGATTGGTTTAAGCTTAATATATTGTTATTTGTTATCAGTTTATTTAATTTTCTTTTTTTCTTTCCTCTTCTGCTTTGTTTTGGATGAATCAAATTTTATTTACCTATCTATCCATCTACCTCTCTAGTATTCCTTTTTATCTACTCCCTTTTTTTATGAACACTGATTTTTTTAGTTTTCTTTATTTGGTGGACACTGCATGGATTACAATAGGCATTCTTAGCTTACCATCGTCTGCCATGAATTAATATGCCACTTCGTGTATGATATAAGGCCATTACAGAAGTACACAGTCATTTGAAACATTTCATTTGTAACATTTGTAACAGCCATTCGCATACTTCCTGTCCTTTGTTCTGTTGTTCTCATATATTTATTTCTACTTCTTTAACAAACATTATAATGCCTCGTTTCCATTTTTTGTTTTTAGAGAATTAATTGTCTCTTAAAGAAATTGAGAAAGAGGAAATATATTATAATGTCACACATATTCCCCATTCCCAGTGCTCTACATACCACTGTATGGGTCCAAGTTTCCAATGGACATCATTTCTGTTCAGCCTAAAGGACTATTTGAGGTTCTGAGGTACTGAAAACTGAAAGGAAACCAAAAACCTTCTCTTCTCAATTTCTACTTGATTGTTCAGTTTCAAGGATTATTAGAAACCCTAAAGATAACCTTAAGTAAGATTTTAGTTGTAAAAATCATCTGGGTCATTTTCAGCAATTAACCACATGTATTTATTGAGTTTATTGTAGCACTAGCACACAGTATAATCAAAACTAGCTTCCTGACTTAAAAAAACTGAAAATATGACAAATTGCTTATAAAGACAGAAGCATTATTAGGGACCACATTTATTTTTAAGACTCCACTTAAACTTAAATTTTACAAAGATGGTTATTACTTTTTTATCCTTAATGTGTGTGCTTGGTTCTATGCTAAAAATGTTAACTATTTTCCTTTTTATTCTGCACAATATATATTATTACCATCACTTTTTAAATGAAGAAACTTCAGGTCAAAGAATTTAAAACTCCAAGTCTTACAGCTTGAAAAGGTCATGCCGGAATTTGAGTACAAGAATTTACACAAAGTCAATTCATTTTATTGTGTCCACAAAATATTAGCAAGAAATTTCTTCAGTAGAAAGTTTATTGAGAAAACATTTTATAATTCACATGTGATTCACTGTGCTAATGACTTAGAGTTAAAAGACCAGGATTTAAATGCCCTCAGGCAAGTTATTGAGTTTTCTGAGTCAGAGTTTCCTTGGAGCCACTCAGAATACCAAGTAGCTAGAATAGGATGAATGTTCCATATTTTTATTTTTTAATGAATACAACTATAAATAAGTGTAACCTTTCCACAATTGGTAATTATGTAAATGTAAGGGTTCAGTTGGGATGACAAGAGAGCAAGATATCCTGAAATATCTGTTTTAAAGAATGATTTTTTTAAAAAAATTCTTGTTTATTTGAAGTAGGTTCCAATAAACTACAGAGACAAGGAGATTTTTAAGCCTACATTAATACAAAAATTTCAATCATTGTATTAGTTCTTTTGCTTAAAATAAATGTCACTTGGTCCTTTAGAATAGGTGATTCGTCTAAAGTGATGTTTACTACATACAATTATTTGTCCATATTATGCTCTCTGATTCCATGAAATACATAGAGATTCACCAGTTTCTGAAGTGAGATTACCTTTTCCTTTTTTTTCTTTTTTTTAGAATCAAAGAGGCTTTAGTCAAATATAAAATTTGATACATTAAAAGTCAGAAGCAAGATAGCTTTGGAACAGAATGATGTGGTAATTAAGAGAATATTTCAATGGAAAAATCCATCTGAATTTGAGACTCCAACACATGATGTATGATCTTGAGCAGATTAGTTGACATTTGTTTGCCTCAGTTTCTTGATCTGTGAAATTAAGATAATGAGAGTACCCCTGTCCTACTCTTGCTATAAGAATTAAAGGGGATAAGGCATGTATTGCCTTATCAATCATATAGTCTTAAATGTATTATAGATGAAATAAATAAATAATAACAATTAGAGGCGGTATATTTATACCCACTACTTTGATCCAAGTCTTAGGTCTGCCACATATTCTTTGTGTGACATTGGGTGAGTTATTTAATGCTGCTGTGTTTTCTCATCTGTAAACTAGAAGTATGAATCGTAATTGCATCATAAGTGTACATATCTTTAAATAAGATGGTCATAAAGCTAACATTAACTGAAGATCCCCAGTATGTGAGACAATGTTGTCATCTCTGCACAATTCATGTTGTGTTTAAGAGGTAGTAAACTGTTTGGGGTGCCTGGGCGGCTCAGTCATTGGGTGTCTGCCTTTGGCTTAGGTCATGATCCCAGGGTCCTGGGATCTAGCCCTGCGTCAGGCTCCCTGCTCAGTGAGAAGCCTGCTTCTCTCCCTCTCCCACTTCACCTGCTTGTGTTCCCTCTCTGGCTGTGTCTCTCTCTGTCAAATAAATTAAAAAAAAAAAGAAGAAGAAGAAGTAAAGTGTGTGGTGAAGAGCATCAATCTGGACCCCCTGTCCAGGTTCATATCAGGGTTCTGCCACTCATCAATTATCAACATCAGCAAGTTGTTTAACCTTTCTGTGTAGCAATGTCTTACAAGGAAAAGAGAGGTAACAACGTCTCACCAGTAGTATCTTATAAATAGGGTCACCATGAGGATTGGCAAATGGCAAGTACTCTGCTCCTCAATTGCTATAATCATTCATAGTAGAGTATATAGACTTATGCTCTGATCTTGGAAATCAGCATTCATTTCATTCTCAGACTTCCGAAAAGCTTGTTGTTGAATATTAGACCTGCCAGTTAGGCTTTTTGAGCCTCTTTACTCTCTTATGTTAAATGCAAATATTAAACCTACTCTGGCCACATGAACAGGTATCAAAAGCATAAATGTCATTCAAAGGATCATAGACTTAGACCTAGAAGGGCCCTGAAGATCTAACTGCCCAACCCTATATTTTCTATTTTAGGAACCTCATGGTCCCAGACTTGTCCTGGGACTTGTCCGCATTACACATAGGTACTAGCCCTTCCCAAACTTGACATGAAGACTTATGTTCTCCCATACCTATTTTTCTTTTCACCGCACGCCCACCAAGGTCTTTGGATCTTGAAATAAGGGAACAAATTGTCAAATTCCCTAACCAGAAACACGAGGGCAAACCTGTTGTTGAAGTTGGAAATCTTTTCTGCAGGGAGGGCAGGCTAGAATGAAAATAAATCTAACTGGGAAAGAAGTAGCAATCCCTCGTTTTGGCCTCCAGAAGGGCATTTGGTATTTGAGTGACATATTGACACTGGTTTTGTCTGTGCTCCCACAAAATTTTGAAGTGACCTTACTCATTGGATAACGCTATCAGATTAACCTTGTCTGTTCGGTGTTCTGAGAGACGACCTCTATCCAACAGAAGAATGACATAGCCAGAGTGTGAGTGCTTGGCCACATTCCAGATGTCAGAGGCTACTTTTTTGTTTTCCTTTCTCAGAGTTAAACTCTAGATTCAACTGTCATCTATAATCAGTGTGACCCTGGGGAAGAAACGTAACCTTGCTGACACTCAGGCTTCTCACCTGTAGATTGGGGATGTTGCTGCCGCGATTGAGTTAGGGTATCTATTTTGCTCACTTGCATTGTGACTGAATCTTTGAAAGGGCTCAGTTATGTGTAGGGTTACCCTACACTTAACTCCATTTTTGAGGGTTTCACATATACATGTTCCAGTGGTTCTTGGATTCCACTGTTTAATTCAAGCACCCACATGATTGGCTCACTTCTCAGACTGCTTCATCTGCTCTGGAGAAAACCTTATGAGAGACTCACAACCACGCAACCCAGCTGTTCTCCCAGAAGGGAAACAGCTTAAAATAGTATTTCTGCAAGCATGAAACTCCCTGTGGGGTCACCATGCGGCCTGGCTTCTTTGCTTACTTAGGCTGATGGGTCATGTGTGACAGCTGCCTCTCTGTTTTGCTGTCGAAGAAGGTGGTAGGTGTTGTTGTCCTCCTCCCCACCGCAGGGGCCAGTCAAGGAGGTGAAAATCGTGGCAATCTGCACCTGCTCCCAAATGCTGGAATGTCCCAGGCCTTTGCTTTAATGTATTCAGAATTAGGAGAGCCCATGGCCTTAGCAGGTAGGCTGTGCTATGAATTTTTACAAAGTGGCACACCTCTCTCTTCCTTCAGAGAACACAGGAGAACAGACAGAACATAGCCTTTGGACATCTACTCTTCAGGCACAGCCACAGGTAATCTTGTGAAAGACAGAGCATCAGCCCTGCTTTTCCAGACAAGTGGCAATCCCCATATCTTACAGTTGGTGCCAGAACTGACAGAAAACGTCCCCAAACAATCACTGAATAATCACCAATAAATAAAATGAGCAATAACATTAGAGAAAGATGACTCAGTTAACCATCTATTTTCTCCAAAGAAATAATTATATCATAAAATCACTGTCAAATGAAGGTATGATACCAAATGCTTAAGTGAAAACAAGGACAGTTCTACAGAATTTTGTCAGGTAGCTAACGAATACAAATATTAGGTTATTTTTACAGATGTTGTGATATATGTTAGCTTCTTAAATGTGTTACTTTTGAGTGATTTAGTCAACCTAATTAAATATTCAGTTTCATACCTTACTTTTTATTTATGGTTTATATCTTTTCTCTAAACAACCTCACCAAACTTCTAGCACCTAAGAACCTGAACTCTACTATTAGATTAGAAGCTTTGACATTCCATTTTTCTCAGCAGAAGGTGACTCAACTGTCATACATTTTGTTATATATCCACTATATACTCACATGGAGACAACAATGGCCAGTGAGTGTCTTAATATAAAGTGAAGGAAAGAAGGATATTAATATCCAAGATTAACCCAGAAGAATCAATCACACGTTGCAGGCCATTATGGGTAAAGACTGTGATAAAGATATCTGGAAAAAGTGACCCTTCTCTGTTTCCATTGAATAATTAACACAGTCTGTGTGGGTAATTTGCAGTGGCAACTAGTTGTTCTCTCTTCTCCATTGTCCTTCCATCTCCATTGTCCTTCCATCTATCCACAGCTACTGGGACCTTCTTTCTAACATGTACATCTGCCATCTTCTTCATATGTTACTAAGGCCTCTACTGGCACCTGTGATACCTTTGCCTTTTGTCCAGGTTATTAAAAGGCACATCTCCAGGAAAAAAAAAAAAAGCTCCACAGGCACATGGCTTAGTAAACACATGGAAACTTTGTACAAAAAGAAAGAAAGAAAGAAAGAAAGAAAGAAAGAAAGAAAGAAAGAAAGAAAGAAAGAAAGAAAGAAA
>ML099562.1:0-10056 GCA_003697995.1 Taxidea taxus jeffersonii
CCAAGATCAAATTCACCTTAATGTCCCATGATCATGAGTATTCTCCATGAAAAAATTTAAGCAGGAGTGACAGGGCCAAGTGAGGACATGCCAACGTGCTTTAGGACTTTTGGAAAGCTTTTGCAAAGCTGGGCCACTGACCACAGTCTTTGCACGAAATTGTCTAAAGCACTATTCAAAAGTCCCTCTTGTCAAACATCACAGCTGAGTCAGAATTTGCACTGTGATGATTATGTGGTTATAGATGCAGCCTTGGTCTGTGAGACATTAGTATGAAAAATATTCATTAATCACCTACTCATAACTAGGCCTAAATATAGATGGACTGGGCATGACTTGATTTATAGGGTGTTAAGCGATCCATCCTTTTATTTAAAAATATCCCTTCCCATGGTTTGCATGAAAATCCTCACCACCAGAAGTTTTGCCTTGAACTGAAGATGTTAATTCCAGAGGATCTTTTCAGACATGAATATATACTAGTTAAAAAAAGGAAACACTATCAAGGAAGAATTCATTAACATCTTAGTATAAATTTATTTCTCAGACTCGACTGAAAAAGCTAGGGACTTCAAGCAATAGATGGGGAAAGTTGTGTTATATGGAAGAAAAAGGCACATTCAGCAAGGTTCTGATCTTAGTTAGACGGTATTGTTGGGAAGCCTTAGGCAGGCAGCCACAAACACAAAGTTCCCAAGGATCTGAAGGACAAGGGGACTCATCTTGGGGAGGAGAGCAGCAAGTCCCTTCTAAAATGTTATAGGAAGCTAACACATACAAAGAAATGTGAAAAATATTTACCCCCCCCCCCCAAAAGTAGGAAAAGAATCCTTTTGGATACCATGACCAAGAACAGTCACCATTTAATACTTGGGTACCTTTTTTTAAGTGTCTTGGCCTCTGTATCACATACTCCTGTCCATAATTTTACAAGGACTGGTTTTATATATTATTTTTATACACTTTTATTTGATACAGAAATTATGTACCATTATTCTTCCTATTAAAGATATCACACATACTTTCTCATATTATTTCACAGAATTCACAAGTATTATGTTTAACAGCCATATCAAATTTCATTGAGTGGATATACCCTAGTTTATCTATTAGTGGATAAACAGTGGGACAGTAAAGTCCCTTCTACCTTATTCTTATAGTCACTCATGCTTTAAGGCACATCTGTGCCCATAAAAACTTTCTCCGTTTAAGACTGCTTCTTTAGGGTAGATTTGAGAAGTGGAATTACGGCTAAAACAGGAAAAATGTTGTTAGGGTTCTTGATACATAACGGCACCAAACTGCTTTTGGTACAACACAGATGATGAAGGAGAGAAATTTTTGAAAATAAAATTTTGCCTTCTCTACCACTTTGCAGAGGTAAGCCACAATTGTGCCCGTCACTGTAATACAGCGGCTGTGGTCCCTGCATTTGAAGCAATTACACTCTAGAATGGGAAACACTGAGATGACCATCCATGCTTTGAGGGAGTTTACTCAAAGGTGACAGTAACTGGTGACATACAAACCCTGATACAAAATAACCTGGGATTAACCAGAGCATGAGGTGAGGTTTGGGACCTGTGCACAAAAGCAGCCTTTTGGAAAGCCCTCTGTGTGCCATTTAATTCGAATGTAAATTACACTATTGCCAACACCAGTGGAATTATCTGAATGGCGGTGGGGGAGAGTCTTCAGGCCTTTTTACATTAAACACTCAGACTTCTGAGATATACATTTATATAATTATAAACACATTATTTGAAGAGGCTCAGACCTGTGAAGCAACAATATCAAATGGTCTGGACACACGACTAAAATCCAAGCCATTTGTGGAGGGGAGAGAGAACCTACATTTTCCGACAACCAAAGGAGTATTGCAGTAAGGAGTGTCTTTCTTGAAAATTAAGAGGTCGCTGATGGAATCGGAGCAAAGCTCCGTTGGTAGTGTGCCTCATTCTCACAGAAATTATATTTGTGGTCAAGCAATACATCCTGCTCGTTGCTCAAACTGGTTTCCCCACAGAAATGCTTAAATAAAAAGAAAACAAAAAACAAAGAAAACAAAACAAAACAAAACTCCTCTGGAGCCAAATGCTTATCACATGGTATTTTTTACTAAAATTAAGTGATAGATTCTCTCATACATATAAGTTTTAAAGGCAACAGACCTGCCTCTTTCAGATTCAAGGAAATCAGTAAGGGGAAGAGGGAACAATGCTCATCTTAGGACTATTTCCTCCCAGCAGGGCAACTGCCGGCTACAAAGAGACCAGTGATTAAGGTACATGAGCCCCATTAGCCGAAAGCAACCTGTTTCCACGTGGCTCTAACAGGGCAGCTGTAAGCTTCCGCAATGTTTCTGAGCCCCGAGCTCCACGTTCCTTTCTCGGCTTCTATGAGTTAGTCACATTAACCATAATTTTCTGCTCTGCGGAGTTTTACATCTAGATAAGCCATGAAGGAAGGAAGGAAGAAAGGAAGGAAGGAAGGAAGGAAGAAAAAGAAAGAAAAGATGGAAAGGCATAAGGAGAAGAAAGTAAAGGATAGAAAGTTATTTTAAAACACACAGCCTAAACTGGCGGCTGGATTCTGGTATCTATTCTTGGCTGCAGGAATCACTGGCAAAACACGAAGCTGGCAACAACCGCTAATCAGTTTGCCACTGTTTTCAGATTTAATGCAGTATTTGGCTCAGACGTTTAAAAAAAATCCCCTATTCCAGCTAAAATATTTACACAGCCCTATGTGTCTCACTTAATGCCTGTTAAGCAATCATCTTTTAAAACTCCGCAGACACTTGTAAATCTGTCGGGAGAGCCGTGGCCTATAAACAAGGCTTCATATAAAGAGGGCTGCACTGTCAGTTTGCTGGGAGTTGGGATTTCTTTGGATTGTTTGAAAATAAAGTTGAGAATCAGAAATAGTTTAGAGTGGGTAACAGAGCGGCCGATCGACCGGCTGGCGGGATGCTGTCAGTGGTATTAACGGGAAGCCACCAGACACTGACCTCAGCTATTTAAAGTCCTGCTCTCCTGTAAACCTGTCATTGATCCTACCTCTCTGTTGAGTTATGGCACAGGGAAAGTGACTGGTCCCGAAGCCCTGGTAGTCTGCATCCCAGGGTCTGGCGGGTTAGAGAAGGTGAGCGGGTGAGGTCTGTGAAGGGAGGCTGGTTCTTGGTTATGTGGGTACGTTGAGTACATCAGGAAGGACGGGGACTCTTAGAGGAAAAGGGGAAATTCTGGGCAGGGCTGAAATGGGGGGGAAAGGAGACAGCAGAAAGCCTGAGGAAAAAGCGGTGTCCCCTGGGAGAGGCTAGGCATAACATTCTTAAATGCCTATTAAAACTCCCTAAAGTCGGGGCACCTGGGTGACTCAGTGGGTTAAAGCCTCTGCCTTTGGCTCAGGTCATGATCTCAGGGTCCTGGGATGGAGCCCGGCATCAGGCTCTGTGCTCAGCAGGGAGCCTGCTTCCCTTCCTCTCTCTCTGCCTGCCTATGTGCCTGCTTGTGATCTCTGTCAAATGAATAAATAAAATCTTAAGAACAAAACAAAGAAAAACTCCCTAAAGTCTTCAGCCCCCATGTCAATGAGCCTACATCTTTAGCCCTGATGTCATGGAAAGGCAAGGGAGGCCTACGTGAAGCCCCCTGCTGCTGGCCTGGGGAGCCCCAGGAACTTGTCCCGGTCGTCCAGATGAGTCAGGTGCTTGTGACAGGACTGTGTTCAATTGTTTAATTATTCCTATTAGATTAGCTGCCTTTTTAGTTTTATTCTGTGTCACTGACTTCAACACACTATTGACTGGGGTTCACAATTAACTTTATAATAGCTCTAAGGAGGAAAAAGAATACACTAAAGGTATATGCCAGTTCAACAATAAGCCCCAGCTTAAATCACTCAGTTTGGGGCGGGGTTGGTTAGGGAGCAGAGGAGTCCTGGAATGAGAAAACAAACGAGGTATTTGTAGCTAGGAGGTCTCAGGCCTTGAACAGGAGGTGGCAAAGATTCGTTGGTTCTCTTTATGATATCACAATCAGGAAGGGCTTTACAAATGTTTTTGTGAGTCTACAGGACAGCTGGAGGGCAAGTTCTGCCCACCTTCTCCCCACCCCCGTCAGACAGCAAATTTTAATCACTGTTCCGAGGGACAGATTGCTGTGCTCGAGAGAAGAGAAATCAGAAGGCTAAGTAGGAATACATTTTTCCTCCAGAAAATGAGGGTAACACTTGCTCTTCAAATGTGTTTATAAATGACTTGATATTTCAGTAAGTTTATTTAAAATTAGCAGCTAACTCAGGGCTGTGAATAAATATTTGCTAAACAAATGAACTGATTGAAAAGGTCAAACAAGGCCCTCCTCATATTTTGAAGGGTTTGGGTTTTTGTTTTTTTTTCTTTTTAAATACCTGGAAATTTGACAGTGTTTTTAAAGTTCATCAAAATAGTCAAGAAAAATTTTGTAAACAACAACAACAACAAAAAAAACCAAGTCAAATTAGCAGTTTTAGTGCATCAGCCATCATAGATTTTCCCTGAGCTTTCCTCCTTCTGTAAGTTTTGGCACCGGGGAAGTTACTGGTTTAATGGTGCCTGGTTATCTACGCGGAGTTGGACATATTGCTTTTTATCTCTGTACCCAGTAATTCTTTGAAAATTAGATCAAGTTCTCGATGTGTATGATTAATAACAAATGGCCCTTAATGGCCAAAGGTGTCTTGGACCCTCGTCTGCCTTATGTGTCTCATTTTACTCAAGAGCTCAGTCAAGAATTCTATGAGCTCAGTCCCACTACTATCCCTTTTGTTAGCTAAGGATGAGGAAAATTTCACAGATACTGTGGCTGTGTCAGAATCTGAACCCAGGGCTGTCAGACCCGCTGGCCTTATGCTATCTAGCCTCTGACCCCAACAACCTACAGGGAAGTTCCAGAAACAACGTGAAGTACCCATGAATATTAAGGAACAAGGCAATAAAAGCTGAAAATCGCCCAGTGCCACCAGTGGGGATCCCTTCAGTTTAAATGGAGAAACAGAAGGCCATGGGAGGTTAGCTGAAGTTTATCTTATTAAGTGGCACAGAGGAGACCCAGAGCTGGGCTGCAGACTCTCGGGCAGGTCACTGATCTCCCCATGGGTACCTAAAGAGTAGAGTCACAGTCCATGACCTCTCTCATTCTTAGACCTGTGCCGAGGCCAAGAAATCTGGTATGAAATCTGGAAGAGATAGGACCTTGGCAAAAACTCCAATCCCCTTTGCTGGGGCTGAAGAGGTCTCCCTCCAACCTCACTCATTTTGCTGTCTGACATGAAGAGAATCCATTTGTGGACTATGAATCTTCCACAGGGTCCAAGATACACAATTTACTTGGGCAGAAAAATATTTTGATATTCACAAAACCACCCACAAATCTCTTTCTGTGAAGAAATGTTTTGACCTGACACAAGTTTATGGTTAACGTAGCATCAGCTCTGGCTTTGTAATCAAAAGACCCAGGCTCCACGCTGGCCATTCTGCTTCCTATCTTGGATACCCATCTTCTCCGCTATGTTGGCCTGCCCCAACAGCTTCAAAAGGTGAAGCTACGCACACAGGTGGGGTATCACATTATAACTACACCAATATCTTTTTCTTTTTCTTCAAATGGGAATGTGAAAGGCATGCCATTAGTAGACTTGCCAAATCAATGCTACTTGCTATTCCTCCTGCCTGATTCCCAGAGCAGCTGAAAGCTTGTAGGTGAAAAGTCACTCTCTGGCTTTACTGAGCAATTCTCCCTACCATTTAGTAGAATCCTGATCAAGAACAGTTGTGTTTTTTCCAAACCTATTTATGCAAGTTGTTCTTTTTATTGTAATTACACAGTTGAAAAAAATTTTTTTTAAGATTTCATTTTTTAGTAATCTCTACATCCAATGTGGGGCTTGAACTCACAACCTCCAAATTAAAAATTGCATCGCACTCCTGACTGAGCCAGCCAGGCGCCCCTGTAATTACGTAATTTAATTGTTTGAGGGTGCACTGTCGCAATATGAGTGTGAAAAAAGCACTATTTCTGAAAATATAAGTAGAAGCTGCCGAAATATTGCTGTTAACTCTAGCTGCGAGACAACAGTGGAGATGAGGGAGACATGGCAAGTCAGTGCCATGTGGTATTTGGGTCTGGGTCCTGGAACAGAAAGAGGACATTAGTGGAAAAAACTGGTGAAATCCAAAGAGATACTAGAATTTAGTTAACTGAAATGTATCAGGGCCGGTTTCTTAGTTTTGATGAGTATATCACAACAATGTAAGTGGTTAACATAATAATTAACACTGGGGAAACTGGATAAGGGCTCTATGAGCATTCTCTACTATTCCTGCAACTTTTCTGTAAACCTAATTTGGTTCCAAATTAAAAATCAAAAGTTCAGGGGCGCCTAGGTGGCTCAGTGGGTTAATCCTCTGCCTTCAGCTCAGGTCATGATCTCAGGGTCCTGGGATGGAGCCTCACATGGGGCTCTCTGCTCAGCGGGGAGCCTGCTTCCTCCTCTCTCTCTGCCTGCCTCTCTGCCTACTTGTGATCTTTGTCTGTCAAATAAATAAATAAAGTCTTTAAAAAAAATAAAAAGTTCATTCCTAAAAAGGTGTGGGAATGATGCTATAATTAACTGGTTTTAAATTAAAGATTAAAGGATTCAAGTATCATTTTCTAAGATTCTTGAATTGGGCCAACTTCTTTCATGAACCAACCACACTGAGTAACAGTTCTACTCTATAATGATTACTTCTGGTGGTATCAATGCCAGGATTTTTGAGGCATGGGTTAATTCAAGAGCAGATCCTTGAGAGCCATTTAGAAAGAGAATACCCAAGATCCAAACCTGAAACAATCTTACAGTTGACGTTATATCCTATACCCTGTCAATGGCCAGAATTCCAGGGATTCTTAGCTGTTCAAGTAACGAAGTCTAGAGGAGAAACCAATAACTCATACTTTATAAGGAGAACTGTAGAAGGCACTGAAATAACATAATAATAATCATCTTAGAAATTAGAGTTGAAATTCATTTTCAAAATCATCTAGCACAGGAGCACTGGGTGGCTTAGTTGGTTAAGCATCTGCCTTTGGCTCAGGTAATGATCCTGGGATCGAGCCCCATGTCAGGGTCTCTGCTCAGTGGGAGCCTCCTTCTCCCTTTTCTTTCTTTTCTCTGCTACTCCCCGTGCTTATACTTTCTCTGTCAAATAAATAAATACAATCTTAAAAAAAATTATTTAGCACATACCCCCTCCCTAATGGCACTTATCCTACCTTTAGTTACTTACTGTAACACAATCTTCCAATCAGAAGAGGGGAAGGGACCCACTACTTCTCACAGCCATGAGTTCTCCCTCATTCATCCACTCAACTCTGCAGCAGGTACTAATGGACAGAGTAGGTATAAACACTAAAAAGGTCATTAGATCTCTACCTATGTGGGGGGCGCCTGGGTGGCTCAGTGGGTTAAAACCTCTGCGTTCAGCTCAGGTCATGATCTCAGGGTCCTGGGATGGAGCCCCACATCAGGCTCTCTGCTCAGCAGGGAGCCTGCTTCCTCCTCTCTCTCTCTCTCTGCCTGCCTCTCTGCTTACTTGTATCCCACTCTCTGTCAAATATATAAATAAAATCTTTAAAAAAAAAAAATCTCTACCTACATGGAGCAGGGGCCAAGGGTGGGTGGGGGAAACATTTACAATCAAATAAAAAACAATACCACTATCAAAATGGGGAGTCCTAATGCAGAGTCACTATTCACTATAGTCTAGGTGAACAGGGAAGGCCCAAGGCATGGGAATATCTAAAATAAGGACATTCTGGGCTGAGAGAACAGCCATTGCCAAGGTCCCAAACAGAAACAAGTGTATTGAGCTGGAACACACGGGCTTGTGAGGCTGGGGTTTAGTGGCCAGGACTGGGTGGAGGTGGCATCAGATGAGATAGCAAAGGTAGAAGTGGTCACACCATGGAGAAACGTGGAAGGCACAGTGATGGGTTTTGAGGTTGGATTTTATTCTAAGAGCTATAAATACAAAACAAAGTGTCCTGACTTGTCTGATGAGCAGAGACTGGAGTAAAGGGAGGGCAAGTGTGGAAGCAGGGGCCCCAGTGAAAGAAGGGGCTGGTTTGGACTAGAAATTTGCCATGGATACGGAGAGCACTGAGTGAATGCAAGGCCTGTCTTGGAGAAAGAATCAAAAGGATTTGCATAAAGGGAATCAGGGAAAAATATTATACATTGTGCTGATTGTTTTGTTTTGTTAAATATTTTATTTATTTGTGAGAGAGAGAGAGAGAGCGAGAACATGGTGGTGGAGGGGACTGGAGGAGGGCAGAGGGAGAGGGTGGAGAGAGATGGAAGGGGCCAGAGGAAGAAGGACAAGCAGATTCCCCACCAAGCAGGGAGCCCGACTAGGGGCTCCACTGGGGGCTTGATTCCAGGACCCAGAGATCATTATCTAAGCCGAAAGCAGACGTTTAACTGACTGAGCCCCCCAGGCACCCCGTATTTTGCTGATACTCTGTGAAGGGATCTCCTTTATATGGCCCTGGCCCCTCCTCTCAAACTATCAGTAAGGCAGACAGTGACACCTGCCTTTCTACACAAGGACACGGAGATGTGGAGGGATGACATGACAAGCCAAGGATCACAGGGCTTGTGGAGCAAGGATCTGAACTCAGGGCTTGTGACTCAAGACTGTTCCATGACAGTAGCTTTTACTTCAGTGTTTTATGTTTCTTGTCAGAGAAAAGAGAAACAAAATAAATTCTATTAACTGTGTTGATTTATAAATAAAGGGTAGAAGGAGAGGGAGAGCTGAGAGGAGGACCCTGGCGGGACATAAGTCATCCTTCCCACCTAGAGATGTCACAACCACGGCTTCAAAGGAAAACAGAAACTTCTTTTCCATTAATTAAACGAATGAATCAGGTTTCAGTTTCCGTCTCCTCTCCCCTTTCTGTCCGACTTGTCTTTGAAGGCATTCCATTTGGGAAATGGGTGACCTTTACCCACCATGCTGCACTTAATTGAATGCTTTGCATCAAAAGTCACCACGCTGATCAACATTTTACACCCACTGCCTTCCTGAAGTACTTACCCCAGTCCCTCGTGTCTGCTTTGTTGAAATTGCTTTACAAAAATAAATCATATCAAAGTTTTTCTTTTATTATTTCTAAAACTTTGCTTGCAAAACTAAATATTTTTAACACCATAGCAACATGGTCAGGACTCTGGCTAATGCATCCAGCCCCCTTCCAGAGTCCAGGCTTAGCAAATCTCCTGCCTTGGACAAATGGGCCTCGAAGGAGGAAAGAGCTAATAAATTAGGCATGGTCAATAATCATTCAAGTCATGTCTTCTGGAGCTTCCTTAAAGGTGATAAATGAGCCACACAGTCCTAATGGCTGATGCCCCCACCCCCTTCTTGGGCACACCAAGACGCATTGAGCAAACTGCGAATTGCATGGCTTCTGAATGAGTTTAAAGAAAACCTCCCACACTTCCCGAAGGACTTCCTCAGACATCTGCTCTTCTGACCCTTCCAGGATCCCAGAGCGGGGCAAGCCAGGATGATCAGCTGCAGTGTTTCCGCCGAGGCTCACAGAGCTTATGAGACCCGTCCGAGTTGCAATGGCTTCTCCCGTGGTTCGTAAGACACAGAACTAAACCTTCAAACTGCATCTCCCAAATCCCAAACCAGGACTACTTTCCACACGCCAGCGTCTGCCCCCGAGAACGTACGAAAGCTTTGATGTGTTGTTGGTGTGGCATATTTAATAAAGTTACACCTGTGCCGATTCAAGGAACCCGTGTGTCCTATGTGCTCCAGGAAAAGCAGTTCCCTACATCCATCCAGAAATTTCACAGAGTTCTTCCTCCCCAGAGAGAGCCACTCATGCCAATTGGTCCTTATTAGCTCAGTGCTCAATTGCATGTCTCTAACAAGCTCCTACTGGCACTCTTCACTTTGTTTTCCTCCTGCAGTATAGATGATGTAGTTCCCTTCCCTTTCTCCCCACCCACCATACA